>JAOUZG010047704.1:633595-670613 GCA_026289955.1 Argiope argentata | reverse complement strand
ACACACACACACACACACACACACACACACACACACACACACACACATTTTTTTCACTATAAGAGGATAGAATCACGTGTTTAAATAATAGGCACATTCCCCTCTAGGATGTTTATAATGAAAACACCATTTTAGTTTTTAAATATTTACCAAATAATTCAGCTGCTTAGTGGGACTCTATTAAATTGAAAAATTAAAGCACTACTTAAAAATAATAAATAATCTCCACCATTTTTATGTTTCAGTCTTTTATTTTTCGTATTTAACTGGAAGGAAATTAAATATATGCATTTCTTTCGAAAAATACTTAAGAGTTTTTTTCAAATATGAGATAAAATGAAATTAAATTTAGTGAAACATGAAAAATCGTTCTCATAATCTCAAAAAGCTTCCATATTAAATTCGCGCTTCCATTTTTTTAACTATCCAGTAAGTGTCTAAACTGGGAAAAAGTACTTGTTCCCAGCTGAAAAATTAAACTTTTACTTCAAGCAGCGTCTAGTTGTTACCATTGTACTCTTCAAACCCTTGACTTTTCGTCTTTAACAATAAAGAGACACGGAGAATAAATTATTAAAAATGCATACGTTCCAATATTCGCTGGAGCGTAAGTCAATTTTCCAATTAAATCATCAGAGTAGAAAATTTGCTGTACTTATTTCAAGAAACAAGAGTAAGATTAAATGTATCTTTCTTCTCAGCGTCATCTCACATAGAAAGATCAACAGAGTAAATTCATAGCTTAGCGCGTATGCTGTGAGCCATCTTTTAATGCTATTTTTCGAATGTTTATTCGTAAAGTAAGAAATGCGATCATCTGTTTAGAAGCTGAAAAAAATTCTTTCCGCTTCTAGGCCTCTGCTGCGAAAGTTAATTTGATTTACAGCGCTCTTACAATTATTCTAAAAAGCCGTTTCAATCCATAAATATATTTTCTTGGACGTATTCCCTAACGATGAATATTCTGCCATATTTATATTCAGTTTGATGGCAAACTTAATCATTCGCGACTGTTGTTTCAAATTTTTCCTTGTAGCAAAGCCTAAGCATGCATATTTTAACGCCCAAAAGTGTTTTACGGCTTGGGAATATTACGCTGAAGGCATTGATCAATATATGCTGTTTCTGCCGAACTAGTTGCTCGTTATGCTTGTAATGCAATTACTGCCGAGCTCACGGCGTATCCTCTGGATTCTGTATGGTCCCCTAACGAAGTTAATTTTAAATAATTGTGCATTAATCACTTCAAAAACATCACTCACTACACATCCATTTTTTTCATTATCAGTTGTAATTAGTTAAAAGAAATGTTCGACCACAGCTCAAAGCTTAATGGCATTGCCTTCGTCGGAAACTGTATACCAAAAAGTCTAAGGTCGAAGAAGGTGTTAAGTCCTTATTTATTTAACTTTTTTTACAATCAAGGACAAAAAAATGAAGTTTCAGAGGGACTAATTGAGTTTGAGCAAACGCAGGAGTTACTTTTTTCGACTAAGGGTTGAAAAGTATCTCTAAACCAATGTCCTTTCATTACAAATAATTGGTTTTCAACTACTTTTATCTGTTACTGCAATGCGAGGGTAATTGGTACTCAAGCAAGGACGAATTCAACAGAAACAAAATTCATTCCTGGAAGGGCATATCAATGTTTTATTTGTGCTGCTAATTGTGTGTCTGTCTTTTAAATAATAAACGCTGATTCCTATAAATGAAATCATTTACGACAATTTAATAATAATATTACATATAATAAATATTTTCCTATATATATGGTAATCAAAGGGAAATAAATTTCTGAAGAAAATAATAATACAAAATTCAACTACAAAATATTATCCACGTTCTTTTCGAGCGTAAATAATATTTTCGAGCTCTCATATAATATCAGAATACTAAAGTACCCTTCCATTTTTAATGCTTTCAATTTTATTCTCCGCTATGAATAACAAGTATTTCAAACTGTAATAATATTTAATAGAAACCCTATGAGATGAAAAGAATAACTATAACATTTCACCTATCACATAACACAAAGTTATTTTTTAGATTTTTTTTTCTGTGAATAAGTATGAAAGCAAAAGTTGTTTTTTTCCTTCCTTGTTTATAGTCGCTCGGTAGTCTTTAAAAGAACGAATTTATACATAAATAAGGAATTCACATTAATAAAATCAAATGTCGCAAATATACATGTCGTATTATCTATAAAAATGCAGAAGCTTTCTTGTATTTTGATAAAAAAAGAATTTATTTCCTCTCACTTGCTGTATACATAAATAATGGAAAAGTTGAGCCTTCTGAAGAGCTCACGAGAGAAAAAAATTAGTTTGGCTCACCTTTTGGAAAAGTTTACATTCAAAAGGTGAAGTGCATGTATTCATATTATTCACATCTCAATTTTTTCAAAATTAAAAGTAACTTCTCTGAAGCTTTTTTTTTACTTTTTTGCATATCAAAATAAATTAAATATCAATTTGTTCGTGTATGAATACAGTCTTAATTTGCAAATGAGCTTTCAGGTTTTTATTAGAAAAATACTCTGTTTATCTTTTATTGAACTTATAATATGAATAATAAATTATATTTCAGCATGTATTTATATAATTAAAATTTTATTTTTGTAAGAAAAAACATAGAATTTTGGTAAAAATGGAGCCATACAGACAAGTTAATTTCACTAAATTAATTTATTGATAATAAAGGGTGTAAATGTAGTCATTTATCAAATTCATATCATTATTCTATATTCTATAAATCCCATGACATACATGATATAGTCATACAATCGTAGTAACTTATTAAAATGTGTATAAAAATTTATAAAAAAGTTATTTTAATTTATTGATTATAAAATTAGAAGTAGAATATTTTTAGATATCTTTATTAGTGTAAACTAAGGATTTTAGCTGTAAAATTAGTAAATCTTTATTCAATATATCCCGAAAAAACTTTGTAATGCTTTGGAAGATGTTAAAAAAATAAAATCCTCGAAGTAGATCAACGGCGATGTCACAAACAAGGCATGGAATATTGTATTGTTCTAAAAATAACTTTTTGGCCCTAGGCAATTCTTTGGTAACAATGTCCACCTCTGTATTTTTAATAGAGGAAATTCAGTTAAAATACATTTCTCGAAAAATGTGGACACCAGCTGGACAGGGCTAGAGCCAGGCTGAAGTATTAAATGCTATAGGCTTGCAGAGGAAAAGAAGTAAGCCTTCAGTGGTTTGGGATTGTGGGCAATCTTCTGCCCTCAATGTCTCTACAGGGCCCAATAGCACTAGAATCCCCTGGGCCAATTCCTTGGCGTATGCCTCATCAACGCTGCCTCACTTTTCTCCAGCCGTAACTGGAGTGGAAGGAATCCGTTTTGGAACCCTCTCACCAATCTTCGTAGACCTTCTAGTTATACCCAATTCCACATTATTTGCCGCTTTCTTTTCTTTCTTGCCGAGTTCTATCTCACTATTCTACTCCTACTTAATATGACTGGTCTAGACGTTCCGCTATACGCAGCTTATAGCGCCACTGGAAAACTTGGAAGGAAGTTTTTGCAGTTCAGGAAAAATAAATAAATATGGCACAGATTAGAACTTATAAAAATTCATAGTTGTATCGAGTAGCTTTAGTTTTCTTATAAAATCCCTTTCCCCTTATGTTCATAACATTGAAAAATGTAAGCGAGGGTTTTATTTTATTTGATCATATTTATAAGAAACAGATGGATGTGCTAAGAATTGTGACAATCGTAGGGGAAAATAAGTTTTGTTCAAATTTAACACTACTTATATAATTCATTTTTATTAAAAAATCAGATAATTGAATTTCAGCTATGATATAAAGCAGGATAATCTCAAACCATTTTTAATACTATATTTTTTTTCATTGTTTTTTTATGAATCTTAAATGAAATTTCTGCTGAAGAATCAGCAAATCATTTATATTCAGAATATTTTTTCTTTCCTTCTTTTATCACGAAATACATTTGAAAATTTTAGTTAATTTACAAATAAAAAAGAAACATTTTAATGTATTCAAATAAATAAAGTTTCTTCATTTTTTATTCCAAAGAAAATAATTAAACAGTTATTTTTCTGATTTTCAACATATGTCAAAAAATAATTAAATACCGGTTTTTGTTATAAAGCTAAAAGGTATTTTTTTAGATAAAAACTTTCATATCAACTTTGACTCTTGAAATTAACATTATTATTTTTGTTGCTTTCAGACTTTTGAGAAACTCTATTTTGCATCTAATAATTCGTTGAATTTATTCCACTCAGATCAATAGTTACTCAAATATTCATCTTTTTTTTATTTTACTTAAATCTATAATTACTCAAATATTCATCGTTATTTATTCCACTCATCTATAATTACTCAAATATTCATCATCATTTATTCAACTCAATCCAAATCTTTAATTGCTCAAAAATTCATCATCATTTATTCAATTCAATTCAAATCTATAATTACTCAAATATTCATCATCATTTACTCAACTTAAACCTTTAGTTGCTCAAATATTGATCGTTTATTTTACTCAAAAATTCATCATCATTTATTCAATTTAATTCTATAATTACTCAAATATTCATCATTATTTATTCAACAGAAATCTATAATTGCTCCAATATTCAACATTATTTATTCAACTCAAACCTATAATTTCTCAAATATTCGCCATTATTTATTCCACTCAAATCTATAGTTACTATGAACAATATTAAATAATAATGTACGTCCATAAAAAATAAAAAGAAACCATGCATTCTCTTTTGCATTTGTTTTTAAAATCAAATTACTTTTAACTCCCTTCCCAAAAGATTTCATATAAAATCCAAAAAATGCGTTACTTCAAACATGACTTTCATGATCAAGATAAATACTTATCTTGGTCATGGAAGTTTCAAAATGTGTTTTCTGTCTCGAAGCTTCAGTTGTGTTAGTTACTTTGTTTTCTAAAGTAAAATCGCTCATATCCCACTTTGTCTTCAAAGATCAATATTAACATTTTAGGGAAAATATTTCTTCAAGAATGGATGGAGAAAGTTGAAGCTCCTGAATTTTTTATTGGTTCCTCCTCAAACTCTATTTTATAAAGCAGAAGAGGTGTCTGCTCCACTTTTCTTTCAATGGTAGAAGTATTGCATTGGAACCTTATTGACCGATTGTAAACGTGGCATTTTTGGACGTTAGGGGAAGCTTCGAAATCGGATTCAGTCTGGTCAGTAGCCAGATGGACGTAGCAGATAGGATTTATACTGGCTTCGTATTCAATTTTGGATCTAAAGATCCATTTTATGCTGCAAAGCATTTTCTTTCCATTCGCGCTTGCGCTCTTTTCGTCGGCGTTTTCATCCCATAGAAGAGAATTTAGTATTTTATAACAATGGGAAAATTTGAATTCATCCGGACTCAGAATAACAAATGAGGAGTTTTGTTTTGAAAACATGTCCAATAATGGGTTGGGGATTATTTATAGGTGGAAATTATATATTTAACTAGTTCTTAATTTTGCGAATAAAATCACTTTATTAATATAAAGTACATAAAAAAATTTCACTTTTATCGTAATTCTCTAAAAGGCATTCATTCATGTACGCTTAGTTATATTGAGAAATAAAACTAGTTTTGTACTTATTTTTTGGTGAAATTGTGTAGAAAATGTTCAGAAAAAAGATTTTTCACTTATTTCGTAATTCTCTAAAATCTGTTCATTCATATTCAATTAGTTATATTTAGAAATGAAAATAGTTTGGTATTTATTTTGTGATAAAGTTGCTTATTAAATGACAAAAAATGATAAATTTTAAACTGTTATTAATGTTAACATAATTAGTAAATTTTCAGGGAGCTGCAAGCTATTAAATAAAAAATGAACAATATTTATATAAGAGCTACAAAAATTCAAGAGCTAAGACCTTGTTATTGTTTAAAATTTAATTGACTCTTAATCAATGAATAGATTTTAAATAAATTTTAATTACAATAATTGTTTTAATGAAAATAATTATGCTCCTGAATTTTTCCTTACAACCAAAAAATGTCATATTTTCTAATTTTGATACACATTGTAAATGAAAGATTTCAAATAAAACTGAAAACGTACAAATTAAGATCAGCATCACATATATTACCATGATTTAATAAAACATTTATGGTCATCAGAGCACATATAAAATTTAGATTTATAAATGTCAACATAATTCAAAGATGTCGATGACAGTTATAGACATAGCTGTAGCGTCAGCCTTATCAGCTGGATAATATCCTTCGAGCTCAAGGGTCCCTTTTGCTCGAACGGTATATCGCTCGGCTACTGGCTCAACCGTCTCAGGTTCGTACCGCGACCTTCACTAGCTACATTGGTGACCTTGACAACGCAGCCTTCCGCAAAGTCGTGGCGCCATCTACCAGCCAACAAAGTCGTCGCTAACTCAACGCATCAAAAGCCGCCTCTTAAGTCGTTGCTAACTCGACGCACCACATCGTTCGTCTCCCGTCCGACTCACTGGTAGGGGAGTACTGTAGCGTCTGCCTTATAAGCTAGATAATATCCTTCGAGCTGAAGGGTCCCTTTTGCTTGAACGGTATATCGCTCGGCTACTGGCTCAAACTTCGCAGGTTCGTACCGCGACCTTAGCTTAACTTTCCAAAAAACCAGAAAAATTATTTTCGTATTCTCAAAATTAACAAAAAGGAAGTTTTACCGATTTCAATATCTTGTATGACTTTTATCAACATTTTTTTTTCATAATCACATCACTAGATGTGATTGCTCTTTTGTAAGAAATAGTTTAAAACTTGTTAACAATTCAATCAAGTCAGTTAAAATAAAGTAAGCAAAAGGGACGCAAATTATGTAAATGAAAATTCCAAAATTGATTGATTTAATAGAACAGGTATGGTGATTTAATAGAACAGTTATATGATGCACTGATGCTACTTTAAACTTATTGTAGGTATTTCTAATTTCTTGACGAAAGCTAAATAATTTACTACTCAAATCAAATAAGTACACTTGCTATTTATTTAATTTCATAATGCGAATATTTACATCCTCATAACTGAAAATCTATATTTTTTTAATTACACATTTTTATTGAAAAAAATTAATTTATTATTGTTAACTTATTAAAAATCATTTATTATTGCTATACATTAAAAAATTAACACATAACATATACACACTTTAAAACATCAGGATAAACCGATGTGTTAATTTCTGTTTTTTTTCATTGTAGGTTTTGTAGCGTTTAAATATCCCACTTTTTAATTATTTAATAACAAATATAATTGTATAATAAAATAAATGTATTCAAAGTCTAAAATTAGAAAACAAAATAACCGCTCTAACTTCAACGATCGTATGTAGTAAAAAAAGTTCAAAAACAATGCAAAAAACAAAGACCAACGTGGGATAATACTATGTATGTACTAAACTGAGTCCTTCGAAAATGGAAAGATGTCTTCTTAAAATCTTATATCAAATCTTGTATCGTATTTCTAGAATATAGCATTTTTATTTCATATTAAAACCATAAAATTAATTCTGTGTTACAATCATTATTTTTATTAATAATCGTCATTTTGAAATAAATATTCACTTGTTTGTTTATAATCTGTGAATTTTTTATTGAAAAAAAAATGTAAGAACAAAATTTAAACATACAGCGAGCTTCCACTTTAAATTCTTTCTTGCTCAGTTGAATTAGTCACACTTCTACCATCGTCTCAGATTTCCTATTTGGTATCAGAAAGGCTTTTGGGTAATTAATTAAATTGTTCAAGTGCGGAATGCTATTGAATGTATTGCAGTTCGAGTTTACATAATGACGTATGCTTAAGTTACCGCTGGTGCTAATTGCTCGGAATAGGGGCACTCGAATGCAGGTCCCTGCCGTTTGCGAAATGCACTGAATTGTCACATCTAGTGTCGGATGCGGATTAGTCAGTGGACGGCGAAAATAAATCGCATTCCCCTGAGACAATTGATCGAAGCTTGATCATATCTTATAAGTGTTCTACTATGAATCTTCTGGAATAGATTTAAAGTCACTCTGGTTACACTGGAGGATTACGAAAAGTGGAACTTCTTTTAAATATTTATTGATTATTTGTATTTAAATACAGTATTCTTAATAACAATTAAATGTATAATTAATGCCCAGAATCAGTCTCATACCCTCAGACAATGAACCCGAATAAATCATTAATTGTTGGACAAATGTGAGTATTAATCAATCATTAATTGTTGGACAAATATGAGTATTAATCAATCATTAGTTGTTGGACAAATATGAGTATTAAGTTACTCTTATTATAAAATAAACATTCAATTTTAATTTTAAAAGTGTCTATTGCTTCAGATTTTACAATAGATGGCCGAAATTAAAAGCATTTTACTAATCAGTTTATAGAAACCTTACATCTATCTTTGACCTTTTTGTATACAAATTTGAATTAAATAATGCTTGATTAGAATTGTTTTCTAAAACTAATCAATAATTATATTTTTTACGCCTAAATAATTTTAAAATCGTTCAAAAGAATGTTAAATTGAATATCTTTTCAAAAATTTCGTTATGAATTTGCTGAATATTTAATGCTGTATCATGAAGTTAAAATCAG
This sequence comes from Argiope argentata, assembly GCA_026289955.1. NCBI lineage: Eukaryota > Metazoa > Arthropoda > Arachnida > Araneae > Araneidae > Argiope > Argiope argentata. The sequence continues at coordinate 661,982 of JAOUZG010047704.1, read as the reverse complement.
ATACTATAAACTTTTAATTTATATTTGAAATGAGAAATAATAAATTTTGAATAGAAATTTAGCTAAAGGTTATTATAATTATATTAAGATTTATTTTAAAATTAATATGAACAATGAAATTTATTTTAAAATCTTATTTATTTTGTTTCTTTATGTTGACGTAATTAATATATTTTTTACAAGGTTGAATTCAAAATTCTTAAATAAAGTTTAAAAACAACCATTGCAAAAAAATCAATTTTTAAAAAAACTAATTTCTCGCACAAAACATTTTTTCTTCCAAAAACATCTCTAACTTTTAAAAAAAGGCTTCAAGTTTGTTATTAATTAAGTTTCTTCCATTGAAAAAGTCAAACGATTTTTATTGGAATTTTTATTCATTCTTAAATACTATGTCGATTGGAAGTGCCTTCTTTATTTAACACTCAAAAAAGATTTTTTCTCCTTTAAAAGAAAGTTTTGATTTCTGAATTTATTTTCTATATATTTACTTATTTGCGTATTTATTTATTATGGTTTCCATCTGGTATGTGCTACTGCAGCATTTGAAAACTGTAGTTGTTTTATGGTAAGCAGTTTTGATTGTATTCAGTTCATGAATTAAATACCGAAATGCAACAATGTTCTTGAAAAGTAACCATAAACCAAAATAATCCTATTTAATTAATTTATGTAGTAAACAAATTTTACTTTTGAAGTGAAATAATATCAATGAATCTTTTTATAAGAATTAAAGATTCTAATGAAAAAGTAATAGATAAATATGGAGTGAATGAATATTTTTTTACCGTTTACTGCAACGAATTATTCTTTATTCTTACAGTATGAATGAATATTTTTTACCGTTTACTGCAACGAATTATTCTTCATTCTTACAGTATGAATGAATATTTTTTACCATTTACTGCAACGAATTATTCTTTATTCTTATAGTATGAATGAATAGTTTTTTTTGTTATATGTACCATACAATTTAAGTGATTCCACAAGATTCATAGCTTTATAAGAAATTCTAAAATTTCCGTTCAATTTTTGCGTCAAAATATTTCTTAAAAGAATAATGCCCTTACTTCAGATGATCAATAAAAAAAACATTGAAGCATCTTTTATATTAATATCGAAGCATGGACAGTACGTCAAGCTATGCAAAAAATATGTGCGATTATATTTCTCTCAAAGCCTGCTGCATTTTCCAGAGAGTTTGAAACGTATTATATAAAATAAATTCCATCTAGCAGAAACTAGGCAGACCTTTAAAATGAAAAATTGAATTACATTTTTGTTCTGATAAAAACCCAGCGTAGGTAACGTAATGGAAGGGACCAAGAGAATAAGAACAAAACAGAATGAATTTTAGAACTGTATGAAATATGTTCCAGTTAAAAATATTAGACATAAAATTTCTTTTTAAAATTCAATTTGAAAAACTGAAGACAATTTGTCCAAGTATGACAGAAAGTTTCTAACAATACTATAATTTGAAGCACTGCACTTATAAAATAAAGACAAATAATATATTATTTGGACAACTTTCAAATGTACAGTGTTTTAAACACTCCAAGTAGTTATTTTACGACGTTTTTTGAGCTGCACATAAATCTGTTTTACGCTACATTCGACGATTTTCATGCGTTAATGTGTTTATCTTTTACTATGACTGCTTTAAATTATATTACGGTGCTGTTGTTGTTCTCGTGTTCCGCTTTACAATGGAAGGAAGGATGCAATAGCTTCTGAGGGTATGAACTTCTGAGCGTACAAGAGTAGAAGTCTGACTTCTAGCTCACACACACGTCACAAACCCTTTTTACGGGTCGGGCTTCATTCATGCATTTCATTCATTCATCCACAGATCGTAATTTAGATCTGGAACAGAGAACGCTAACCTCTGACTCAGTAACCCCAGTGGTATTACTTTCGATATGAAGGACTTTGAGACCATGACAAATTTAATGGGCACTAGCCACCACACACACGGTTAGATTTTGGCTTGCGAGTTCGAACTACGGTCTACCAACCAGGCTATCCCGGCCTCGCTATTGTTGTGTCGGATATAAATAGCAGTTCCTTTTATTAAAAAATATATATTTGTTTTGTTTAAAGGTTTGCCAAAGGAAATATTTGAACTGATCAAAATATTAGTTTGCAAGAGATGCATTTAAATGGTTTTTCAAAAAATCTGCACTTGGAATGTAAATTTTTACATCAACTATTTATTTTTCAAATTTAAAAATAAATAAAATTAATTGCACACATTCACCTTTACATATTTATTTTTCTTAATATTAAATTTTTTGTAGAAATAGCGACAACTGAATCGTTTTTTAAATTAATTGCTGAACCATTTTTAGATGTAAGCATAATAGAGTAACCTTTCTTTCTGACGAGTAAAAATGGAGGAACATTTTAACATTTAAATTAATTTTTTGGATGTATTAATAAAAATACAATTGATTTAATTGATATTGATTATTTTCCTTTTCTTGCAAGACTTGTTAAAATGTGGTAAACATTGTTTCTTTTACAGCTTTGCAACTATTATCAAATCGATATTCAGAGTAAACGGTGGTTTTTTTTAAATTTTTCATCTAATAGTTGTTACAGAAAAAATTATGTTTATTTTGTTTCAAAATTAATATATCATTTTTGAATTAATTATAATGTTATACTTAAAATTTACTCACGAAATGCTTTAGGTAATTTTTAGGCAATAAAGTGAACTGTAATACTCGTTACTTAATTGTTTGTTGTTATTGTTACTTACTGTGTTTATTGTTACTTAATGAGAATTTTCTCGCAGTTTTCGATATTATTAAGCTTCAATGTAAATATGAAAAAAAAATATTGAATGACTAGACAGGAATCTTAAATTAAAATTTATTGAAATAAGTTATAAAATTTATTGAAATAAAATATAAACACTTATACTTAATTCTGATTTATTTAGAAACAAAAAGATGAGAGTAAAGAATAAAGTAAGTTTATCGAATAAATCGTAAAATAAGAGATAATTAATATTGTTTTATCGAATTTTATTATTTTTAGTATTCCTCTTCATCCAAACATTTTTATTTAATTAAAACTGAATATTAATAAATTAAATACAGAATCGAATTTTATTGATGCTCTTTAAATTTTATTTCTTCTTATATAAGGGACCTCAAATTTCTTCAAGAATATTCTCTCATATAGTCGTAATATATAAATCTTTCGCAAATCAACAGGTGCATAATTTTGACTAACTTTTTTCTTGAGTATCTTCTTTAGAAGGGAAATACTGTCCCCTATGACCGCTTGCTTTAAACATGGTTGTTCCAAATGGGTCCCTTCGAAAGAGAAAACACACCACTTTCTCGTGTTCATGCATTTAAATGAAGCAGTAAGCAAAACGGGGCTGAACTTGAAGTATCCCGACTCCTTGGAGCCTAAGTTATTTTTATATCCTTAGAGGCATTTGAATATAAATAAGGTGGTAACTGTTGAAGACGCTCTAGTAAGAAATGGAAAAGAAGGAAAATGTTCTGGGGCGATATCATCAACTGCTTAGAATGGTTATTTTTGTGCGGCAATCTTATGTATGCCCTCCTCCCCACATCTTTTTTATTTTATTTTTTTCTTTGCATGGTTTTGTTTCGCTACGTCCATTGCTAAGATTATTTATAATGATTCGAAGAATTTATATTCTAGCTATTTTCGGATTCGTAATCGCAAACTGCAGTTTTCGTTCCATTTTTTGAGCTGTAGTTTATTTTTTGTGGGAAATAATTTTAACGTTGTATTCTTTTTTGTAATAATAATAATAGAGTTCAAAAAAATAGAAAAAAAAGTCAATAGGATGATTTTAAAATGACAATGTAAGTATTTTTTTTCCTTTTGAGTTATTATCACTAATGTAGTAAATATGTTTTTCAAAGCAATTTTATTTTGTCAGTCACTTTTTTTGGAAAATATTGTAGATTATTTAAAATCTGACATATTTCAAAAACATTATCTAAATATTTGTAAATAATGTTTCAATAAGTTTTTCATATTTTTTTGTCTGACAAAAGTGACTACATGTGACAAAGTTCTTTCTGAGTGATAGGAATTTTCACGATAAAATTGTTTATAACGCGTTTATTTAAAAAAACAGTTTTGTTTTGCAAAGTTTAGTGCATCTATTGCATAAACATCGTGTCTTCAAATTTCATCATTTAAGAATTTATTATTTTAAAATATATTTCTTTTGTTATATATTTTAATACTTTATTAATTTGTTTCAAAAATGTTCGGTCGTGATATTTCAAAGAAACTTCCAAATATTATTTTAATTATAACATTGTTAAATTTTTTACAATACAAGTAAATAAAGTTAATGTTTGTTTTAAAACAATTTCAGTCTCTCTAAAAGTTTACTAAAAACATTTTGTACTGCTTTAGATTATTTATTTAAAGGATTCAAAGACTGGCTATTTACATAAAGAAAAGTTTTTCCATAACGAATTTGTAAAATATATACTTTCAGGAAATATAGCAACATTTTAAAAATTATTTGTTGCGCTAAAAATTTGTCAATAAATAATAATAAATTATATTATCTACTGATTAACATATCGATAATTTTTAAACGTATTCTTCAAATATTATGCAACTATTATACTAAAATATAAAAATGAAGTATATATATATATATATATATATATATATATATATATATATTAGTTCATTTATAATCTTTCTAATGATAAGCACGAACAAAAAATATTCAATTTATTTTTAACATTTGATCGAGAAGTATTTCTCTCTCAAAACACTACCTAAGTCTAATTTGAACTAAGATAATTATAATGGCATTATTCCAATTGAATGTTTAAAAAAAATGAGATCCTACTTGTGTAAATACATAAGTAGAATGTTAAAATTTAACTACATGTGTAAATACATATTCTACAAATATGGTGCAATTATTTATTACACTCACAGAAGATATTTATATATAATTAACTTATAAGTTTCTAACCATAAACACCAGCAACGAATGTTGAATTTATTTTTTGCACTCAATTGACAGGTATTTATTTTTCTCTCAAACCAATATTGGAATCGTTCTCGATATAAAATAATTATAATGTCCTTATTTCAGTTCAGTGTTTGGAAAAAGGAAACACACATTGTTAATTGCTTGTGTAAATATTCACGAACAATAGGTTACGAATTAAAGCACTTTGACTTATTTATTTGTCATTTTATTATGCACTATCATATTTCTGCCTAATTATTTAATTTATTACATTACTCATGTGCTTCAATGCACAGAACTCATCGTTTGATTTCCATTGTAAATATTAAATGTTTTTCTCTTGTTTTTAAATAAACGCTTAATCGTCTCGCTGTATCGCAAGAGTTATTATAACAGTTGAGAGGAATTTTTGCTTCCCAGTATTTCGGCATAATTGAATAATGTCTCTTTATAAAGTGTTTTCGCATTTATGTCATTTATTAGATTTAGTGAAAGAAAAAGTCATACATTAAGGCATTGTACTTTGTTAGCCTAATACACTACGGAAGTGAAGTGAATACGACGATGGCTATTTATTCTCATTTGTTAAAGCATTTCAGTTATTCCTGAGCAATTCATTGTTCAAATGTGCAATTATTTTCCGAATGCATTGAAGTTAATAATGTAATATCTTCCACTATAATTAACTTGATAATACAGTCTGGAATATTATCTAATTAAGTGAATTCATAGTCTTACAAAAAGATCAAAAACTTAATTTCTTATGTGAAAAAATTTTTTTTAATAATCAAAATCATAAATAAAATTTCATAGTGGTGTACTAACTTTTCAAAGTTAAGTAATTAGTCAACATTTAAATTCCATATTAAAAATTTGGATATTCAAAATATTCAATTAATTTCATCAAAAATAATTATGTAGGATTATCAAGACAATTAAATAATAACATTTTAAGATTGTATTTATATTTTGTAATTATCCTATTGACACTACATTATTTACATTAAAGTAGCAGTTTAACCGTTTGAATGCGGAAGAATACTAACCTTTACGGTAAGTGAAGCGCAATAGCACTTCACCGCACTCAAACGGTTAATTTTAACGGTATAAGTGCTATATGAAGATTCATACCAGGCTCTCCAACCCTCCCGAAGGCACACAGAATAAACCTGAATTATCGGACCACCACAACAGCTATACTAGTAGAAACTGTGTTTGAGTCGTAAGGGCAATCACCGGCCACGGTACCACCCTTCCCATAGAAAGTACGTCCCGTTATCAATGGGAGGAGCCAACCCCCTACCTATTAGTGTACCTTCCAGGGTGGCGAGATCAAACCTCCATGCCGGTAGAATCGGATCCTCATTTCAAGGTGCCCCTCCCTGGGGATGGGAGCTATATGAGAAAGTAGTAGAAATGGTAGAAAAAGTAGTAGAATAAATTCAAATATTCCAAAATTAATACAAGCGTTTGGAAGATAAATCCTTCGTCAAATTATTCTAAAATTTTTGAGACACAAAGCACTGTGAACCTGTCCTAAACAAGTTGATTAACTTGCCAGGTTGAAAAATCAACTCTTGATTTTTCAAATAACCTCAAAAAAAGAATTCCCGTGTATAGCCTACACTACAAAATCTCATTTGAAATTTTAATTACATTTATCTAGCCACAGTTTTGGTAAGTTTTCAAGAATAATAACATAAAATTATTAAAAGGCCTCTACTCAACGAGAAAAAAAGAGTTACCAGCCCTTTTTTATTAGACATGCAATTCTACAGTCTCGGAAAAAGGCATTTAAAACTATTAAACCTTAGAATCGATGCCAAATTAAAAAGTACCAAATTGTGATTCTGTAATGATTCCCGACATTTTTCCCATCTAAATGCTAATGTTCCTCCACCTTCGAATTTTCTAAAGCTGGCGTTTTGGAATGTCAATAAAATGGCTCCAACTGTCAATTAAAAAACATTGTGTCTAAAACTTTCTTTAAGCAAATTCCCCATACTAAGGCTCTTTAACCAGCTATTATTGTTTTATACTGGCTTGGAAACGAAAAGATTTATTTTGTCCCAAATCGGAAAATGTTCGATGACTTTTTTGTAAATTTTATTTTACTTTAAGACTGATAGACCGTGGCTGCAAAAATCGTTACATTTCTCTCGATATATGATAATGAGTGTGTATTTGAAAATTACTTTGAAAAGAAAAAAAATACTTATTTAAAATTTAATTTAACAATAGTATTTATTAATGGTCTTAGCATGACTTGTGAGGTGCCTTTTTATTTCCTTATTTTAGAAATATACTTTTGCTAATGCTACTTTCTCTAAATTGATGCACACGCTTTCTCAGTTTTGGAAACGTTTTATGAAACTTTTGGAATTTTTAAGTTAGTTTAAATTACGTTTGAATTCGTTCCCTCGCTAGAAGATAATGCGTTTATTCCGAAAGGAGATTTTTAACTTTCTTTGTTTTTCGTTAAGACTGATTTTTTTCCTTTCCTTTTCGGAGATGCATTTAATATCCACATTTACTGCTTTGAAATCACTTCTACTTTAATAGTCTTTGTTCGTACATTTGCAAATTACTTTCAAGTTTTTTTAAGAATAAACTTTTGAGTAGTGCTTTCTGTACTTTAATTTTCCGTTTTTGTATTTTATAGATATCGAGTTAAAATCTAGTTATTCGCTTACTGCTCTCTACGGTTCTTAAAGGGTTTAAGTTTCGGAGACAAATAGTTTTTGGTTGGATTTGTTATTAGCGTTCAGAGAGACTGTAGCAATTATGAAACATCAATTTTATTTGATGATATAATATTTCAATGCAACGAACTTTACAATTAATTTTAGAAATTTTGCAGTAATTTTTTTAAATGTTAATAGAATGATTATGTTTGAAATTTAAATGAAATTTATATAAGTTTAGTGTTTTAAAGTTTAAGTGAAAGTAATGAAATTTGATTGTAATATTGTTGACTAGAATATTTGAACTTAAAATATGAAAAGTCAAACTACTTCCTCAAACAAAACTTAAAATATTCTCATTTTCATACTGATTTACATATTTATAAATCTATTATTATATTACATAATTATAAAATTATTATTTTTTGCATATTTATAAAAATATTATTATGTTATATAACTATAAAATTATTATTATATTAGATATTTATAAAAATGTTAATTTATTGTATAATTATAAAATATTATTATTGTATTTTTATGAAACTATTATTTTATTACATAATTATAAAATTAGTATCATACTACATATTTATATAATTATTATTATATTACATACTCTTATAAAACTATTAATATTTTACATATTTATAAAAATATTATTAATTTACATAGTTATAAAACTATAATTTTATTACATATTTTTATAATTATTATATTGCATACTTATAAAATTATTATTAAATTGCATACTTATAAAATTATTATTAAATTGCATACTAATAAAATTATTATTAAATTGCATACTAATAAAATTATTATTAAATTGCATACTTATAAAATTATTATTAAATTGCATATTTATATAATTATTATTATACTAATTAAAATGTTTAGATTTGTGAATGAGTTTTTGTTTAAACTTCTAAGTGAAAAGGTTTTTAAATTAGAAATAAACCAAATTAATACTTGAGCATTTACTTTCCATTTGTGATGTTTGTATTTAAACTTAGAACAAAAACATAATTTTTTTTCGGAAATGTATTTTCCAAGAAATTTCTTAAAATTATACATTCATGTTTTAATTAAGAATACACTTACATTATTTGACAGAGGTGCAGTACATTAAGAAATAGACCATTTACAATATTTAAAAGATTGTAATGCTTTAGGTTTGATGTTGTAATGCCTTTCATTTCGATCTACAATTCAAAATTTTTAAATATATGGAATATAGAAGCACAATATTCGAAGAAAATGTCAAAAATTAGTAATTTCGCTGACTTTATCATTAAAATTTTTACGAACCCGCTGACTAAAATTAGTCAGAATGAAACAGCTAACAACAAATTTAAGATCTACCAACAATCCATAATTTTGTGATTTCGAGTTTTTATATTTGTAAAATTATTTTAAATTCTTTAATTAAATCATGACTATAAAAACAGTGGTGTTGTTTACATTATTAAGATGAGAACGGTAAAATACTGCGCGCTTTAAAAAAAATAAAAGGTACTTTGAATTTTATACTGACTTTAATGCTACTGCTTTGGGGGATTTTTCTTATCTGTAGAGGAAATATTTGAGACGATATACTTGGCATTTTTGGGAAAAGTAAGGAAAAATTCGTAGGAAAACTGTCCCATGTAATCATTTCATATGCAGTGCGTAAACACGAACTCCGTCTCCGAATTTCTTTTTTTTTTCTTTACTTCTCCCCTCGTCCGTCCTTTCTACACTCTGGACAACCAGTCCCCTCCTTTCTACTCTCCAAATCTACAATAAATGGAAGAATTTCCTGAATTTGTTGAAGGTCCAAGGGAACATGTTTCTGTCTTTTGTTTTTTCCTTATATACGTATATATATTTATATGTATATATACGTGAATGTATGGAAAAATGTGATTTGCAAACAAATAAGTTCCGTTTCTTCACTAAACACATTTTCTGAGCTTTTGCATAAGTCTAAGCTGCAAAATAGAGCGGAGTAAGTCTGAGAACAATTTTCTTTTTGTTGAATTCTCTACTTTCCGTTTTTCTCTAAGTTTTTATCTTTTTATACTTATTTTTTTTTCTTCAAACTTTCCTTTTCTCTACTACTGGCGACAATAGGGGTGCTTGAAAAATCAAAACATCTTCTAGACGAATGTGGAATAGCAAACACGATTACACCTAGGTTAAAGCGCACGTAATTTCTTTCTTCCTTAAAAAATGCTTCCTATTTTTAGCTTTTATTTTTTTATTTTTTATTTTATTCTTCTTCGCCTTCTTTTGGAAGCTTCTCTATGGTTATTCGACGTCGGAACGAAGTTTTTTATCGACTCAAAGAAAGATTTTGATGCATAATACGCAATCTCTATTCTTCATTTTTTTAAAAGAAAAAGAAAACTTTATACTAGCGTTGTTTGAGATTTCCTTCTTGCGTGCTTGGAGAGCTTTCCCTTCACATTTTTAAAGCAAGATAGAATTATATATATTCAGTCTTTTTCTCTATTTCTTTTCTTCTATTTTTCTCATTTAGATATTTTTATACGTTTTCGTTCTGTCTTGTCTACGACGGGGTGGGGTTCCAAATATTGGAAAATGCTTCGGAAACTGTGCTTTACTTCTGTTTCCGTCTCTCTTAAAATCTAATTAAACTTTCGGTCGTACATCCATAGTAATAAGTTGCAAAACTTGAATCCATCTTACATTAGAAATTATTTTTTGAAGAATGTATTGTATTTTGCATCGAAACTGGAAAAGGGTTTCAAATATTTCTAAATGTGAACTTTCAAACAATATTTCTATTTCGTGAATTTAAAAAATTTCTTTTTTTTCTTATAAAATTTTACATTATTTCTGTCTTGTTTTCGACACTAATTTATAACAAATTTTCCCATTTTCTTATCACTAATTTTTGAGATATATAATGATGGATTGAATTTTTATTTCGTAATCATTGAAAAAATATTGTTTTTTCTCTTACACATAAACAAACATAATTTTGTCATTTATGATAATTAATTGTACTTTTGAGTTATTTTAATTCCAAAGTTCTGCGGTTATTTTAATAATTTTGAATATAAAAATAAAATATTGCTTAAAATAATATATGGCTGTAGTAATAGGAAATTTATAAAATAAAACCTTACCTCTTGGTCAAATATAACCCATTTTATATTAATGCCTTAGTTGACATTAATTACTTTAAGTTTACAAATATGCCTTTACTATTAGATATTTTCAAATAAATATATTAACATTGCATTAGAAAATATTTTTTTATTCTACGACAGTAGGTATCTAAATTAATACTGATAACCATTTTAATGAATGAAATTTAAATTAAATTGAAGCAAAAGTAAGGAAATTTAAATAAAATAAAATATTTCATTTAAATGTTCAGAAATTAGTTGTATGTTCATTCGCTTATAAACGAAGACTTGTGCCAAATAAAAGTATAACAAGTATTTGCAATAATGTGTATGTATTTCTATTTTACCAACTTAATTATTTTTTACCATACGCGACTGACTGTTAATCCTTTGACTAGTTATTAATCAGATATTAACTCAGAATATATTTTAAAATCGGATAATTTTTCGTGAATTCATTAATCCTGCTCTGTGTGATCTACATTAAAAATCTGAGAGATCTTGTTTGAAGATTAATTTTGAGTAAAATGAAGAATTAAGAAATTATTTATTTAAAAGCAAAAGAAAAATTATTCCATCATTATAAAGCAATTATTAATGATTGTTTTAAAATTAATAATTAATTTTTAATTATATTAAAAACAAAATTATGTGTCAAAAAGCTTTTTGAGCAAATAAAGAATTAAGAAATTATTTATTTACGTAAGAATAAGGTGCCCTGTAGGTTTGAAATGTTATAACTGTATAACATGAGCTTGACTCAAACCTATTATACAGAGGACCCCTTAAATACAGGATTACATATAATTACAGGATTTTACGCCGGACTCTCTTAAGAGATAAATATAATCACGTTGATTAATACAGTGTGCAGAATGCGTGTTGATTGGATTATTATTCAATGAGAATTCAATTCCGAAATTCCAAGAAGGCCTAATAATTAACTCTCAACTTGCTCATTCCGAATTGAATTGGCATAAAGCGACATTCCGAATCTAGTGTGGTTAATGGAAAGCATATTTTGATAATAATAATAATAATAATAATTTAATTCACGTCCTGCATATTATTCGGGTGCATAATATGAGGATAACTACTTAATAAAAATGAAACGGAATATATTGGGTATTAATAGTATATTCAAATACAACATGGTCGGTAAGAAGTGAATCGAAATACATCTGCACTTATTCAAATCAAATAGAAAATTCAATTACGAACTAAGATTTTAATATTTACTTAGCGCAAATTTAATCATTTTATTTGAATAATCCATTTGCATTTAAAATTATTTAAGAATATAGCGTCTTTTATCAAATTAAATCCCTAATTTTATTTTTAAATTCAAGCATTTAATTTCATGAGTATATTCAGCTCCTTTGCATTTGTAAGAATTTGAATTTTCCGAGAAAACTTCTATTAAACGAACATTATCAGAACCTTTATTTTATAAAATAGACTACTTCCACTTCAACGACTAACTTCAGCTTACAATACAATAAAGTCACTATATTCAAATAAATTGCTTAGATTTACAAAATTCAATTCACTAATGCTGATATAACAGCTTCTTTATTTTGGAAACAGCTACTTTTGTATTGATTAGATAAATTCAAAGTGAATTAATCTGGAATTTATTCTTTATCTGCTAGTCTTGTTTTCTTTTGCTTTATAAACTGATTAAACACGCGAAGATGACTGCAACATCCAAATTACTCTTATCACGAACAATTCTTTTTAACAAACATGGCGATACGTAACACAGTACACACTCGCATACCATGCAGATAACTTGCTCATCAATGAAGCTTTCTTCAAGAATCTTTTATAAACTTACTGCGGCTTATCAAACTAAAGATCCTAGTAAACAAACTCTCTCTGAACTTTGACTCTCACTTACGAAACTAAATGAACTGAGATTCTAATAGCTTAAAAGGAAGTCCGTTCCTTCTCAAACTTGAACGCTTCGTCTTCCGGCATTTGAATGAAGTCGGCACTTTCTTAACCGATTGTTAAATCAAAGCTGAGTTTAGTTTGATGTTTGATTACAGCCGAGAAATCTGCGGACGTGTTAGTTGCATTACAACTTGAGGAAATAGCGGAAGAGAGAAGTTGATTCAGGGATTTATATAAACGCAACGTTGCGGCTAAAATAGTTAATACCATCTATTGAGTTATATTAGTGCCTTTTTCACTGGTTAAATGATACGTTACTCATCTACCAGCAAACAGAATTCAGGAATACAACTAGTAGTCATTCCTGGTACTCAAGTCCCTTGGATATTTCATAAAATTAAAGTAATTATATTTTTCATCTATTTTTAATTTATAATTGATGATTATATTGATCAATGACTTTTTTATTCAGTTTAATATCTGTGCAAAAGGTTATCAAGAGTAATCAATGATATTTTAAAATTCTATGAGCAATATTTAGAGTAAATTATATTATTATCTCTTCGTTTTTTAATTATTCATACTATATATTTTACATATTTCTAAGCCTAAGCATGCCGTAAAAGTTATAAAACAAATTCGACATATAAAAACATCCACTCTTTAGTAAAATTTTAACCCTTTATTTGCTGAATTATATTACCATTAATTTTTCAGCTTCATTTTTGCAGCAGTAGTTAAGCTTTATTGCAGAATAATCCTTGGGAACTCAAGATAAAAATTTAATTAATAGAAATATCTTAAATTAATTTAATTTTTAATTACACATTTTTAATTCCTACTTTTATCTTATATTTACTTCTTGTTATTGGGGTTACATTCTCCATGTTCTTTAGAGTAACATCCTCAAAAACAATCCTGTTACGAAGATGTAATCCAGAATTAAATGGTACTTTTAAGTACCGTCAGTAAATAATAGATTAATACAAATAACATTAATAATTGTTTATTTAGTATATTTCTTTATTTTACTGGTAATAATTAAGATTATAATATGAAAAAGAGGTGTGTGTTTTTAATCGTGAATTTAATTTTTTATACTACGAAATTATTATTACAAATTTTAATTTGTGTGTTATTATTTTTTCATTCTATGTTACATCAAATAAATTTTTCGATTTCCGCAGAGTAAAAACGTAACTACATTTACATGGTAAAAGCCTCTAGCCGTGTAAACGTTCGGAAAAATCATTCAACAGTTTATAGAAGCTATTTGAGAACTTCTATTTTTTAATCAGCGTATTAATTACTTTATATTACCTGTAACATCCTATACATAATTCAAATAAAGGGGGAAATGAGAAGGAAAATACCTTAAACTATCTACTTCCGACATTTTTTGTATGTCACTTAAATATTACAAGACTGCCCTTAAAAGAACATTAGAAGTCGTTCCTTCCCGGTAAATGCTTGCAGTATTTCTCCATGAATAGCTAATATTTTTTGCGTAGTGAAGTATTTTGACGAGGGGGGGAAAAGCACACACACACATGAATACATTAGATAAAATAACATAAAAAAGCAGGAAGTGTGTAGGGGAGAAAAGAGAAAATCTAATACAGTGGGGGCGTTACGTGTTTCGTACATTTAAAAAGATTTTTCTTTGCTAAGCACCAGACGTAGAACAATAAGAATAGCACGCAAGTGGTAGCAGTAAAACAGCAGAAATCCGGGCTCTTTTCCTACGTAGGAGCACTCACTTTGAACTTGCTGCTGAAAGCCCAACGTGGTGAGCCTGATAAAATTTTCACGAGTATATCAGGAGATGGGAAGTTTCTATTAACTTTCGCTAGATCTAGAGAAAATTAGTTCCCTGCCACTGAGAAATGGAATATACAAGCACTCTCTCTCTCACTCTCTCTTCGTCTCTATGAAAGAGAGGATAACATCTTTGTGTACACTTTTGATCTTAAGTTTTTATGTAGATTTTACTGACAAAAACTGACATTTTATGAAACTTGAATTCAGGAAATGAAATTGAAAATATTGTTCGATGTAAAAGGGGAAACTAAACTTTAAAAGCAATCCTAGGTAGCCTTTTCATTTCTTTATTTCCTTCTTTTGTTTTAAAATGAATTAATAAATAGTTACTTTATATGCTCTTTTCAAGTTTTATTAAGAGCAGAGATGAAAAAAAAATGTGTGAGGTAATTTTTTTCTAGGCTTTTTGAAAGTGGAGAAAAAAAAATACGAGGTAGTTTATTTTCAATGTTTTTTAAAAGTGGAAAAAAAACATAAGGTAATTTATTTTTAAGAGTGGAAAAAATATGAGGTAATTTATTTTCAAGGATTTTTAAGAGTGGAAAAATTTGAGGTAATTTATTTTCGAGGTTTTTTAAGAGTGGAGATAAAAAAAATATAAGGTAATGCTTTTCCAATGTTTGATAGAATGTGTCTGAAGTTATGAGATTTGAAAGATGAAAATATATTTATTATCTTCTGATTACTTATTTGGAAATGCGGTTAAAATCAATTTGACGATTTTTTGTTCATATGAATGAAATTACTCATTCTAAAGGTATTAATTGCATTAATTTATTCTCGCCCCCTGCCACCTACTGCAAAGTGTTCGTTTGATTTTGGAGTCAATTGTGCAGCTTTAATTTCTATTTTTTACAGCTTTACAACGTACAATTAAGCTTCAGATGACATGGTTTCCTTTTTCGTATGATAATAACTTTCCATGAATAGATTGCTTTAAAAATGGAAGTTTTTGTCTTAGAAATCTTTCAGCATTTTTAATTTCATTTAAACTCTGAAAATTTCAGTAGCGTTTAGTTTTCATATTAATATCTTATTTTTCAAGATTTAATACAGTCCAATAAGTCCTTACTTAATTTTTATATTTTAATATATATGCCTCATATTTTACCTTGCCTTTAATAATTACCTCATATTTTTTCCACTCTTAAAAATCCTTGAAAATAAATTACCTCATATTTTTTTCCACTTTTAAAAACATTGAAAATAAACTACCTCGTATTTTTTTTCACTTTCAAAAAACCCTGAAAACAATTACATCATACATTTTTTTATCTCCACTCTTTTTTCATAGAAAACGAGCCATATCGAATTTATTGACGCTGTCAGTTATAAAAACTAAAATATATAAAGAGATTTACATAGCAAAATAATATAAACATCTAGAGTTTGTTTTATTAATTGATTAATTAATTTTATCTCGTATTAGTTCACAAATTGGTTTTCGTGTTTCCCTTTATACATACAAGAACTACATATCTGCACATTTGTTACTTCATTTTTGAATGAAAATTTATTTATACGTATGCACTCATTTTTAGATTTTTTTTAATTTTTGAGCTTATAATACGAAAACAAGAAGTCTGAATTCTGCACTATTGCATAGTCTTCCAGGTAATTTAACAAATATTGGTTAAATTACATTGAAAGTATAATTATTTCATTATTAAAACTTATTAAATATTTTATTTAGGAAGTATATAGTTTTGTTTTAGTTATGTAATGTTTAACCATGTAATGTTTAATCAAGGTAAGATAGACCATAGCAGAAAAGCCCTCTACCTTTAAATATTCACATAAAAACATTTGACTTGCAGTGACTAATTTAACGTCCAATATATATATATATATATATATATATATATATATATATAATATATAATATGGTGAGTGCTTGGCGTAACCAAGTTTCAAAGCTAAGATGCCCCCCCCCAATCTTTCAGTCGCTGAAATAAAAAAAATACAATTTCCTTAAAAAAATATAAGTGAAATAGGTTTCTCATTTGATAAAAAGTATTAAGTTAACTTATCTTTACATTTAACAGTTGCAAGAAAGAATCAGAAGTAAAGCTAAAAATAATATATGAAAAAATAAGATAAATAAAATGCAAATATATCAAATTATCAAGGCGAATGATAACGTCAGCGAATGGTAAAAGGTGCAGATTTTCTTACAAGCTGTAATGATTTTTAAATTAAGAGTTATCAAGAGTACTAAAACAGAATGATAAGTGTTATCTGAACTGAAAGAGTGAAGAAAAATAATAACTTTTTCTCAAAGTGTAAAAATAAAAAGAATTGCAGGTTGAAAGAAGAAAAAAATCTTAATCAGTTAAAGAAAACAGAAGATATATCCTCAAGTTGCAAAAGAAGTACTCAGATTCCAGAGCTCTAGAAATAGTTTCCTGGGCTCTCATGTTAATTAATTGAAATCTGATTGGTTATCTGAAATTGGATTTGCGGATGCTGAAGAAGGGGATTTTTTTTTCTCTTCATCTCAAATCCCCGGCAAATAATCTTTATGGTATTTTAAACATTTCGCATCACTAATAAGAATTTTCTCATTAAAATATGTTCCCTGAGCAGGCATTGATGCTTTTCACCTGAGCTGGGCGAAAAGAAAATTTTCATTAGTTTTTATCAACTTCACGAAATGAAAACAGCTTCTTAAAAAGGATGAAAGAAAAAAAAAGTTAAAGTGGAATGTTAGATGTAAAGTAAATCTCGCTCGATACCTGGAGAGTTAAAATTACTCTTTCTGTATTTTTTTACCTTTAAAAAAATTTTAATAGATGAAATTTTCAACGAAGAGCCGTTGCTTTAAAAACGTAATGCCCCCGTTTATGACTCAGAAAGTGTTGCTATAAAAAGCGATGCGCGCAATAACATAAATAATTGTCTGTTTGCTGCATAATTTTTAAGACGTAAATTTCAGAAAAGTGTTAAATGGAAGAACTGCTTTATACAGATATATTAAAAACACCTTTGGAGACTTTATACGAAGAAATGTAGAAAATATTATTTCCAAAGTAACTCACAGCTATTTAAGAATTTAAGTTACAGTATTTATTACAATAAACAACTTTTTAATTAAATCTATGAAACTTTTATGCGCTATTTCTAATCTGTTTTTAAATGAATCCTGGGCTGAAAAACAGAAATTTCAGCAAATTCCGAATTTCCTATTTTGGAAATACTAGCAACACAGCAACAAAACTAACAAGTTTGCTCCTATATTTTATTTCTGCATAGTTGGGAAATATTTAAAATTCTATAATGCATATTTTAGCATACTATACTAGCATATTTTATTCAAATCCACTGAGCAGACGGATTTGTTCTTATTTTTTATTGCTACCTTGATCTTTAAATATCGCTAGTTAATGATAGTGCACTGTAAAGAAAATTGGTTAATTGATGCTTATATATATTTTAACGCCTTAAAATAATGTAGAATATTTTACTAATGTTATTTCTAGTCTTCAGTGTTTATTAGCAGAATCCTCTTAATTTTGTTGTAACATTAAAGCATAAAAAATATATATATAACCTTTAAAATGTTTCCCTTAAATTGAACTAGAATAGTGAATGTAGCTTAATAGTAAATGTAATTTTTCGCTTTAGAATAGCAATGGAATTTATTTATCAATTTTCTACTCTAAAAAGAAACATAAATGGATTAAAATACATGCAATACCCCTACTGGGATCTTTAAAAGAATAAAGTATTCATCAATCCCTAGAATGAGACAAACAAAATTCATCCCAGTGAGACGTTAACGGCGCTTCTAATTATTTTTGTAACACAACCTACAAAATACATGAAGCTCGTTTAAGTCTTTAATCCAATAAAATAGAAACCGCCTTCAAGCACGAAAAATAAAGCCATGAATTGATTATTAGAAGTAATTATTTCTGTCTTAAATACAATAGGGAAAAGCGTTTGTCAAAGACTATAAATATGTTATAATATGGTGTCAAAGCGAGCGCCTTCCACATATCAGTTATTCTGAACAAAGATGTTAAACCGCCAAGCCCTGATGAGAGCAATATCCTGTAAAGGTGACGGTTCCCTAAAAGAGGTATAATTAAGCTGCTTTATTTAGGCCCCTTTCCGCCCCTGTCTAATGCTGGGCATACAGTGGGAACAAAACATACCAACGAGCACAATGGAGAAATTTTTTCATATTAAAAACAGAGTTAGCTATGCAGCCCACGCGACTAGGCAACTGCTTAAGATGTGGTCACGCTATCGAGGTGTGATTGAGGCGTGGATGTGTGTCGTTACTTGCTTCACTAAAAGTGATTTGTGTGGAAAAGGATTTTAATTCAAATCCTTTCCTTTTAACTGATGTACATATGAATCAGTTCGTGCGATTTTTTTGAAACGAGTAATTACTTATAATTGATTATCTAGGATTTCTGTCAATTTTTTAAATATTATTTTGTTGTTAATTTCGATATTATTTCTTTCTAAATCCAGACAAATATATAAAACAAATATTAAAAAAATTAGTGTGAGAAGTGAAATATTATTATATTATACATTATTTGATACGCATGTAAGTTAGTGTGATGTTCCTAATTTTCGTGCATAAAGAGGTATTTTTTATTTTATTATTTTGTGTAAAATATTCAAAATATGATTCTTATTTCATCGAAGCTAATAATCATTTATATTCTTAAAACGGAACTTAGTTTACCAAATGAACAAATTATCATATGTGAATGATATCGTCATTGCCTTTATTTTATGATATCGTTTAAATGACAATTCTTTTTTTTTATCAATCTTTAGAGTAAAGATTATTCTATATTTGACATAGATTATAAGATGTATTATTGACATAGATTATATATTGGTGTATATTTGACATAGATTATAAGGTGTATTATAAGGGGTATTTGACATAGATTATAAGGTGTATTTGACATAGATTATATATTGGTGTATATTTGACATAGAATATATATTGGTATATATTTAACATAGATTATAAGGTGCATTTGACATAGATAATAAGGTGTCGCATAAGGTATATTTCACTGTTTATCTTTTAAGATATAACTTTTATTTCTTTCAAAATTCACAATTTGCCAAGATAGTATTTTATTTGTGAGTTAAAAGAAATATATATTCGTATTTTAGTTTAATAACTATACTATCATACTTTACCTAAATTCACAGAACTAAATAGTATTTGTAAAGTCTAATCCTTATAATCTTATGATTCTACGATTTGGATCTTCTAAAATGCTGAAAGTTCCCATTGGCCTTGAGATAGTTTGGATTTTAAAATCTAATTTTCAGAACAAAAGACAACCAGGATCAGTATGATACCTGCTGCAGTCACCTTGTTAAGCCTTTTCTTCTGCTAATGTTATACCTTATTATTATACCTTATCTTCTGACTAATGTTTATTCCTTTTATCAATGAATTTATTCGAATTCCTGGTTACAGTATACGTTATTTTATGTGACGAATAAATAAGGGGATATCTTTTTGGAACAACTAATATTATATCAATCCGTACAATAACGTAAAGATATTTGAGATATGTAGGCCTTTTAATTGATTTTTTAGCTAATAAATTCTATGATTTAATCGCATATTCAAATATAAAAATTTATGTAATCAACTTCAAAATCAAACACGTCATTGTACACAAAAGGCATAAAATTGCAAGAACTTTCGTAGAATTTATTTATCAATTTTTCTACATAATGGATTGCCAATCTAACTGAATTTGTACATAAAAAGCGTAAAAGTACAAGAACTTTCTTTTATATTTTAATCTACATAATGGAGTGCTGCTTTAACTGAATTTGTAAACAAAGGGCGTAAAAGTGCAAGAAATTTATTAGAATTTATTTATGTACGTAACGGATTGCTAATCTAACTGAATTTATACAAAAAAGGCGTAAAAGTACAAAAGCTTCCTTAGTGCTAATTTAACTGAACTTGTACACAAAGGGAATAAAAGTGCAAGAGATCTCATAGAATTTATTTGTTTATCTACATAACGGAGTGCTGATCTGAATTTGTACACAAAGGGCGTAATAGTACAAGAACGTCCTAATGTATATATACTTTTGGTTTATCTACATAACGGAATACTAATCTAACTGAATTTATAAATTTATATTGCAAATTATTCTTAATGTCTTAAATTTTTGCTTTACTAGTAATATAACTTTTTTCATTTTTCGGAAATTTTTATATTCCAAAGTTATAAATACAGCGCAAAGAAGGGAATTTTTCGAGATAACTCTACTTTCACAAAGGATAAGCCCTGGTGAAAAGTATAAATGGGGCTGAGAAAGGGCGTATAAACGTAACTTTTCAAAAAGAAGTGAAACATGAACATATATTCAGGGCACTTTCAAAAATATTTCAGTCACAGAGAGAAAATATCATTCTCGCTCGCTTTTACAATGCTTTGAAAAATACACCTGTCACTGCTGGCCTATTTTTGTTAAGAAGAGAATCGATGAATCTTATCGAACGATCACTTAATGCCAAAATAATACTTTACTTGCAAGGATTTTTTTAAAGGATGGGGCTGGATATTTAATAATTCCAAACATGCCTATGCGTCAGTTTTGTTTACCGAAAGTACTCAGAAAATACACACATAAAAAAAAACTTTTGACGGTGTGAAAAGAAAGTAAATTGAAGCATCTGAAGGAAGTAATAAGAAAAAAAAATTACAAAATCCGACAAGGGCTTTCCGCAACTTCTCAGTTCTATGAAATTCATTAGAGTCAGCGCATGATTGAAATTCTTTAAGAACTCAATTTTCTTGACAGTATTTAAAAAGTTTTGTTAAAAAAAATCATTTTCTTGATATAAAAAGCCCTTAAAATATCCATCACGTGGCAATGGCAAATAAAAATTTTTTATTCTGATATTAATGAAAGAAAAATTTGCATTTGACAAATATTTTAAGCATACCTACAATTCATTAGAAAATAATTCATAGTAGAAAAATATTCATTTGTAGTTAATGACTTAATATAAAATACAATGTATTTGCATACGTAATATTCATTGGCTGAGAGTAGAAAGGCATTCATGTTACATTAAATATAGCAATGGGAAAAAATAACTCACGCGATTTATTTCTTGTTTATCAGTTGCTCTTTTTTTACTTTTTGATTAAAAGTTTAGAAAAGCAGGCGTATGTATATATATATATATATATATATATAATATACACTATTCAAGTCAATAATACTTTCTTATTGAAATTTGTGCAAAAAAAATCCTAATAAGATCAAGAAAAATCCTTTTTTTCTTTTTCTATTAAAATTTGATAAAGGTTATTTGAATGTGAGGATAACAAAAAGAAATTTTTGTATTTTAAGCACAGCACAGAATTTTTCTCAACAGAAGCTCTATGATGCTTTATAATTGTGTACATGTGTGTAATCATTAGATTCAATTTTAATTATAGCAAGTTAATTAATTAAATATAAAAGTTTCATAAAAATGTACTCATTAAATGATTTTAACTACCGGTGTTCACAAAAAATGCATGAACGATAATTTTATTTATAAGTAAACTAGTTTTTGTGTTACTTTATGAATGAAACAATGGTTTTAGGTTGTTGCTTCCCCTTTCATAAACAAATTACTTTTTACGGAGTGGTTTTATACCAGGTTACCTTATTGATCATTTGGACTTATCACCATTTTCAGTCTATAGTGTTTCAATGAAAACCCACCAGAATTTTCCAAATGTCAAAGCAAACGGAGGTTACCATTGTATGATGTGATTACTAATAGCTATTCCTTACCATTTCAAAAGAGTAATTAATAAATAATTTATTAAATTATTCAAAAATTATTGAAAAAGACGAAATTCTTTTTGATGAATAACTACGATTATTTTTTGAATAAATTAAAATACTCGGAGTTGAAAGCCTCTAATTATTTTTGATGAATAACTACTGTTATTTTTTGAATAAATGGAACTTCTTGGAGTTAAAATCTTCTAATTCTTTTTGGTTAATAACTACTGTTATTTTTTTTAATAAATCAAACTACTCGGAGTTGAAATTGTCTAATATATATTTCTATTACCCTTTTCATCGCTGTACCACTTAATAAACTCCACTTCCTGGTTCGAGTTATTAAAAAAAAACAAGAAATTACTTGCACGTTTTGATGATTATCAGTTTCAGGAAAAGTAGAAAGATTATCTTAAATTTTTTTAGCTTAATCAGTATGTATTTTAACGTTTTGGAACATTGTATCCTTCTTTCAACTTCATGTTAAAATATCTTATCAACAAATGGAGAGAGTTGATTTGAATAATAAACAATTTATGCATTGGAATAGTTACAAAATAGTCAGCCAAAATACTCTTAATAGTTCAAGATATGAATAAAAATGAATAGTTATGTGTGCTTACTCAAAATGGACTCTGAGCTTGGAAATGCGTAAAAAATATCGGCGTCAATAATAAAAATGATTTTACAAACTTTATAAATAGCGTTAAAAGATACAATGTTTTAATAAGAGGGTCAGGATCTGAAAACTGAATAATTCTTGTACTTTTTATGAAACCGGTCAATACCGGAAGTCTGCATGCATATAGTGTTATGCATATTAAATCCTGAGATTTGTTTTGTCCACATATAATCATGAGAATATTCTGTATCGATACAGGCGAAATGGTTTGTACTTAATGCTGCTATTTTTAAAATTAAAATTTGAAATTAACCCCTTAACTGGTTTGTTTTCCTTACTATCTTAATATGATGACACCTTCTATTTTGGGAATATTTTCTTATTTTGATTCAAATGGAATTCCATGGAATACTTGGCTTATCTATGTATTCGAAGTCATTTTACAATTGAATTATAATTGTTATGAATAATTTATTTTTTGTATACAACTATCAAAATTCGATAAATCAATGCACGTACGGCGTACGAGCAAACCTGTTAAGGGGTTAAATAAATATAGAAAATTAAATAGTAAAATAACCAAGAGTTGAATAAGATAGTTCTTTAAAGTATTTAAATAATTTATGCACTTTTCTAGTAACTATTCAAGAATTAATATTTATTTAAAATTTATTAATTAAAGCTAATTTGTCCTTTAAAAATTCGACTATATTCTGTATCTGTTAAATCTCATGAAAGATAAATAGGTGCTTCAGTAACAAACGAAATTAAAAAGAACAAATGTAGGATTTAGTAATCAGCAGTACAAACAAAAATAGTGTGCTACTAAATAATGTTTTGTTCGACACAAATAAAAATAGCTTCTCTTCGGAAAATATTATCTTAATCATAAAATGAAAGTTACTCTAACCTACATTGTAACACACCAGCCGTGATGCATTTTACTACTTATTAAAACTCTTAGCTTTTTGTCTCAGCAACTTCAATTACGCATTCAAGTTTTATTTTCATCTTCAATAACGTTCAACTTTAAATTTTATTTGTGTTGTAATCTAAAATTCCAAAGAGGCATCCTTTTATATGTGCCGCCTGTGTCATGCGCACCCTTTGTCGCAAAAGTGTTTTTTAATAACAGCTGAAGCTGATAGATTAATTTTAAAACAACCACTTCTTTCAGAGAAAATTTAAAAATTAGATTTTTTCCCCCTTTGCATTTTTTATTTTTTTGTATTTTAACGCGCGCTTCGTATTTTTCTTTTAAGTAAAAAGAAGGGAGGGGGAACGAAAGAAAAATTAAAAGAAAAATATATTTTCCGCAGTATTTAAACGAAAACAATTTACACTCGCTAACAAAAAAGAAAGAAAGAAAGATAAAAAAAAAACTGCGTGTTTCAAATAAGTAATCTTTCGAAATAGAATTTTCTTTTCTTTTAACAGAGGCCTACCCCACGACACCCTTTTGTAATCCGCATTTGCTTCCTTTTCCTGCGCTCGCCTGATTCATGTTGCGGATAATAACCAGCAACAAAGGAAAATAAATAGATTGTCTTCCTTTATACCTAATTTGAATTCTTTTTTTCCTTTCCTCTCTCGCTTTTCCTGCAGTGTTGCCGTCTAGAGGAAGGAGGGGACTGCGTTTTGTGTGTCGTCCCCTCTCGCAATATCAGCTTTTCACTCTTCTCAAAGGTTTAGTGGAAGTTAACAATGTTTTTCAGCATTGCCACTGACACATTCTTTTGAAGTTTGTCGCTTCCGTTTATTTTAGATTCGATTGCGGTACATAGTTTAATGGGACCTTTACAAAGGGAAATGACTCTTGGAATAATGCGCTTAAATGCCACTTGAAGATAGTTACAACTGCTATTGCTACAATCATCTTTCTTGCTGCGAAAGAATGAGTATCTATTCCTGTAATTATTAAAATATTTTTTGGACAAGAGCAATAAAATATAAAGAGAATATTTGGGTTTAAAAAAATCTATTCCTCTTACTTCCTGACCTTGAACTCAATTTTTGCATTCTTTTTATGCCAGTTACTCGGCTCAGGATATATCATAAAACAAAATGTTTGTACATTTGGCTTTTGCTCAAAAAACTTTTCAATCTTTGTTTTCATTTAAAAGCTCATATATTAACCCATTGGCTGTCACCCACGAATATATTCGTGGTTGGCAGGATGTTACCCATTCCCAGCACGAATATAAAGGTGATACGTTCAATATATTATAACATACAACTTGTCAAACTTGCAAACTTTTTATGTCCCGAAACGTAAATATGAAAATGTAAAAACTTGAAAAAAAGGTACAAATAAATTGTTTTTACAAAAATTCTACTTTATTTAACCCATTCGCTGCCAAGCCTAAATTGCATAAGGTTATTCCTATTGCCAACCACTAGTATACTCGTGTTTGATTTTTATACATGTAAATGATTATTTGACAGAATATGTTTTTTTAAAATAATAAAACATAGATAAACAATAACACTCCAAACAGGAATGGCAATGGGAATAACCTCATACAATTTAGGCTTGGCAGCGAATGGGTTAAATTAGTACAATATTAGGACATTCGCTTTACAATATAGTATATTGTTACTCTCTGGTACATAGTGGTGCTTTTTAAGTCAAAAATAACAAATCAGACACGAAATGTAATTAATACTAATATTTTTAGTTATAAAATTGCTATTATTTTGTTATAATAATTGGGAAAAACCACACAATTATATTTTATCCTTGTTTTTTAGGAAAAGGATAAATAACAAAGCAAAGATTTGATTAATCTTAAAACTAAATTCACAAAAATGAGGCCTAGCAATTGCTCACGCCAAATATTTATTACAGATGCTCTATTTAGCGATACAATAACATAAATTATTGCTTTACTTCCATTGGTAAATATTCTTATAATTTATCTATATATCTAAGCACTTAAACATAAAAATTTTGAAACATCAGAATTACAGAAAACAACTTCCATGATTTGCTATGTTAGAATGTATGCAGGTGAATTTTATATTAACAATTTAAAATATAATAATTAAATTTTCAAAAACTTCTTCCTTTTTTTCTGCTTTATCAGTCCTTAGGTGTAATGTTAATTAAAAACGATTAATTTTTTTCTCCGGTAAATCTTTCAAAACACTCGCTTCTTAATTTTAAAAAATTGTTATTTATTTATTTATTTATTTAATATTGTTATTCCAGACTTCGCTCTTCGGCCTCGAAAGGTTTACATTTTTAAGAAAGAACCTTTTTCGATAAAACGGATCTGAAATCAAAATTCATGATATTTCGAAAACCCGTTGAAGAGATTTTACGTTTCCCCACTTTTATCTTTTTCAATATTTGCTCAAGATATTACTTTACATTTTTATATACCATCCCTCAAAAGTGATAGAAAAACTGTCTTGAAAAATATTTCCTTCAAACACCGCACCTTATATTTCTCAGTAGAGCTCCTAACTTCTTATGCCTCGCTTTCATAAAGGTTTAGGTGTCAAGTGTTTTGTCCCATAAAGGTTAGGTAAGAATATATTGCAAAATATATGTACGAATTCTACCGGAAAATATTCCTTATATAACTTGCAATATCATTAAATGTGCATATTCATTTATAGATGGTTTATATATAGATGGTTATAGTTGAGCATAATTCATTTAAAATATTATATTCCCGTTATGGAGGAATTTATGTATTAATAGAACGAAATTTTATTACATGCGCGTTATTTTTCAAAAATGGAAAAAAAACGTAATACAAAAAAAAAACACGTAGGAATTGACATTCTTAAAGAATATCTTAGCGAATATAAGTAATATTTTCGGTGTATTTAGTTTTTTCACAATTTCTCAAGAAAAGAATAAAAATTGATCTCGGTAGATTATATCGTGAATCTAAGCTTTTTAGTCAACCATTTGTTTCTGAATGTAGTAAAGAAAGTAATATCACTGTCAAAGTTTCATTAGACATAAAAAAATAACATAATATTATTATTTTACTTCAGGAATCCATTTTTCTTTTTTTATCATTCTTTATGTTTTAGTGTATGTGGCGTTATTAATGAAAATCTATAAATATTGATTAAATAATCTAATATATCATTTTTTATGTTTTCTGAAATTTTAAAATCTAACATGGTCATAAAGGGTCTTTTAACTACAAAGCTCATATATTTCATGAAAAATGTAATTTTTAGAAATATTGTATATTATTAAATATTATAAATTAATTTTGTCTAATCCCAAATCGTTTAAGTTAATCTGTGCTATATCTATAATTGCATCATTTATCGAGGAACTTTTAAGTGACGAATGTAGTACCTTTTGATAAATATTTTTTCTTACATTTCCTTAAATAAAAAAGCATCCTTTCCGTTCCTGATTTTAGCTCTCAATTTGATCTGATATGAATTTAATTTGAAAACTCAATGTTTGCAATTGTCTGATCAAAGAAAGAAACCAATCTCCGTTCAATCGGCATTTTAATTTTCGCGCAACTGCACAAATGAGCAAAATTTGGCAAAAATCAACCTTATATTTTTCATCTGCTGGTACCCTGTTTGCATTTTCTCTTGTAGTACCCATTTCAACTTAACCGATGGTTATTTCAAAATCTCTTGTTGTTCTAATGAAGCCTTTTCAATCATTTTCAAATGCCATGTTGGAAAGTAGTAGATAAGTTTGAAAAATGCTGGAGACATTGATGCCTATTGAACGTGACTTAAAATGGATCTCCCTTTTTCTTCCGAAGTTGACAGACGGACATGTTCGAACAGTAATGACCCAAGTCCCTATAGTATCCTTTTCAGATGAAAAGACATTGCTTTAGAACATTCAAATCGATTGGAATCTTTCAGAGACAAGAGTACAGTTAGACATTTTTGTAGTAGGCATTGTTACTCAATCTTGAGCGACGTTGATTTGAAAAGGCGACGAGTTTCGAATGAAAAGAAAAGATAGCTTGTCTAGTTTTCTGCGATTTTTTGGACCATTCCTATGGATTCAATAATCCAGATTCAGTATTTCTTTTTATACTGAAACAAGAAATATATTTGAGGTACCGAATGCCTCTAAATGTGATATTGTTCTTAGTTATTTGAACAAAATGTTGAAATTCTATAATTTTGCTTATAAAGTTTTAAGAACATGCTAATTTATTTTTTATATTATTATTTGCTAGTATATTATTTCAACCATCATAAATCAATAATAATTTTAATTATTTCTTAAAATATTATATATTTTTTAGAAAATATGGAATTCTTATTATTACTACAGTATACAGTATATTTTAACTATTTAGGATTTATTTGAGCTGTTGGTGGCTAAGAGTATATTTAAGTGAGGATGAATTACATTTTTCTAGTCCTACTATTAGTTCACACTCTCCCTATATATATATATATATATATATATATATATATATAT
>JAOUZG010047704.1:613142-633495 GCA_026289955.1 Argiope argentata | reverse complement strand
TATATATATATATATATATATATATATATATATATATATATATAATCTTGTTCAAATTTTCAATCGTTACTAAAATATTTTTTGTTCCTCCAATCAAGTTCAAGTAAATTTTTTTAACTTGTAGTAGATGACATTTGATGTTAATACATGTTTGTTACAGTTTTTTCAAATATTAATTCATTAATTTTTTATTAATTACTTAAAAATTAATTTTCTTGCCTTTATAGTAGCTCTTTATATTAGTTGTAATTGTTAGTCAAGATAGCATGGTTGGTAGGGCGTTGGATTCGCAATCCTTGTGCTGCGAGTTCGAACCTGGTCACGAAGTTCTCTATGTCGAGAGTTATACCGCTGGGGGGTACTAATTCGAAGGTGATCGTTCTTCGGGTGCTCAAGGGGTCCATTCCATCAGAATATATTGCACCATTCCTTCCTTTGTAAAGCGGATCGCCTGAAAAACAATTCTAATAAGTTAGGAAAATTTATTTTATTTTAGTTACTTTTTATTAATATCCAAAATAGGAATTGATCTTTAAAAATTACTTTTTATATTACTTTTTTTGTTTTGATATGCTTTGAAAATTGTAATATATAAATATAGTTCGTAATCTTTTCCTCTCTAAAGCAATCACGCCACTAGTATTGCTAAAGAGTTAGGCATTTCTTTTCGGCACTTTATCACTAAAGATTGAAAAGATGAGATATTAAATGAAAATTTGCAAAAAAATTATATTTTTTTTGTAAGGTATGAAATGAATTGTAAATATGAAAAAAAAATCAATCGTATATAGGAGAGGACTAGGCAAGAAAATCAAAAGAAAGTGCAAAGGAAAAGTCTTTTATTAAAAATTGGAACGCCGAAAAAATATGTTAAGAAAATATGTAAGAAGAAAGAATCTGGGAAACTTGAAATATGTTACAAAATAAGTCAAAATGCATCATCTTTGAAAATTAACTGTCTGAATGTGTATTTCTGAATATTTAATAATCCGAGACTGTGTTTTATGGTCAAACAAAAGCCAACATGTACTTTTTGGATCAAAAAAGCGTATAATAGTGGAACGTCGATCAGGTGAGCACTTAAACAGATGAATATCCTACAGACAATAAAAAAACGTGGCAGAAATGGGATGGTAAAAAGATGTTTTTCCTTTAAACGTGTTGGCGAAATTGCAGTGATCAAAGGTAAATTGACTGGAAGTATGTAGGTTAATGCTATGTCCCATAACATGAAGAAATTCTACCACAAAATTTCACTTGGGACGACGGTATATCTTTCAGCAGCAGAATGGGACATGTCATTGTTTGCAAAGAAAATAAATTCGGAGGAAATGGAATGCCCAACGCGAAGCCCAAATCTTAATCCCATGGAAAATTTATAATTTATTTTGATTAAGAAATTTTATTTGGAAGAACGAAAGAATAAATATAAGTTTGTTTGTTTTAAAAGTGTTCAGTATTTATTTGAACAAAATGCACTCGTTTTTTGAAAGCATGAATTAAAGACAGAAGCAATGATTGAAACAAAGGAGATGTGTTTAAATAATTAATAATGATATTTTATTTAATTAATCTGTTCTTTTTTATGCTTCGTTCAGATAATTTTGAAAGTTGTTCTCAATCTAAAATTATATGAAAACGTTGGTATTCTGAAATATTGTGCGACAAAGTTTGAACTATTTAAAGTTTTTTTTTCTTATGTATGATATTGATTAATTAAAAAATTCTTATATTTGAGTTGCAAATAAATTAGTTATAATGTAGGGAATTATTAACGAGCTTGTTTGAAGAATAATCATGCAAGTTAGTCTTGTTTAGTGCTTTTGTTAGTGAAATTAAATTATCTCTAATAATAACATGATTTGAAGTGTATTATATAATTGTTTGTCTTTGGTATTTTTGAAATTTGAGATTTAAACTTCTCTAGTAGAAAAAATAAAGCAAATTAATTGTAGAATTTTCCTAAAAATCTGCATTTTTTTCATTGGTTTTTTAGCCAAATTTACCAAAAATTAACTTTCGATTTTATGACAGACGCTTGATTTAAGTTTAAATAATTAAAATAAATATCATGAATATAAATTTTCTACATATGGGATATAAAATTACTTCTCACACTTCGTTACCTATCCTAAACACTGCGTCACATTTCCCGTGCTTAAAACTCCTCAAGCACTCATGCGTTACGTAACAGAGCATAGAAAAGCTTAGGGGATAGAAGTAGACTCTTCCTGTGCTTTATGTAAAACACGACCGAAGCTACATATACATTGATCCAGATATAATAAGGGCTGCAGGCTATTTCGAGTACCATCCAAAAAATTTATCAACCAGAAGTTACAAATGACTTAAATCACTGCGAAAAAAAGTATATCTCACGTGCATTGGCGTTTTTTTCCCCTCCACTTTTTCCCTCTTAGTCTATTTGAAGCGAACCGCTGATACCGTGTTCAAGGATTCTTTCCAAAGCCTCTCTTAAAGTCCCTTTAATCAGAAATCCGTGCCTCTACCTTGCAGCTATTAAGTTCGGAGGCCCCTAACTCACAGCCTTCGCCTACTATCCTGTTCACTGAATTTTTCATCAATGATACTTTTTTCTAGTAGTGTACACCTCCCCTCCCACGTAGAGCTCCCCTTTGCTTCTTTCATCTCCCCATTTTCTGTTACTCCCCCAGTTATTGAAAGGCGGAAGTTGGTGTTGTACTTCTTTAGATCCGAACATAAGGGTAATTTGCCTCTATATGGATTTAGGGGACTCGCAAAGCTGTAAATGGACAAGGAATCTCAACAAAGAATTTTTTTAGTGGCTTTGGGTTTTAAGAAAGTACATGCTTCCCAGATTTAATGCAAAATAAACTCCCCAAATCTAGTTCATATGCCTGAAAATCTTAAATTTTTAAAGGTTTTTTTATTTGCCTTATACTGCAATTTTATCAACGCTAAGAACATATTGTTTAATTGCCGTTTTTTCTTTATTTTGAAGAATTGTTGTGCAGCTAAGAATGGTTTTAATTCGAAAATACTTTTAATCCCATATCTTCTAATCTGGATTATAACTAAAACATTTTCTCTTTCATGCAATTAATGGTCTATAATTAATCTTTTATGATTGTAAATACTCAAATCATTCTCTTCGGCACTACTTCTTTAGTAAGAGTTTTCTGGTAAACTGAAATTCTCTATCCCTAACCTTTAAGATATAAAAAACAATGAAAGCACAAAATATTTTTTAAAAAAATTTCTCAGAATTCCAAGTACCTGATTGATTGAAGTAAAATTTGAAAAAAATATGAATCCTTTCAAAACCTATATAAAAACATCACCTTCAATATTTTTGTATAATTTAATAAACCATATAAGTAACGAAAAAAATGTTTTATAAAAATCAAAAAGTTTTTCCAAAAATGAAATAAGATTTTTAAAAAATAGAAGAGAAGTGTGATTTAAAAATGTATGTAAAATCGAGAGCAATAATATTAAAATATTGAAGGACATAATCTGTGTTATATTTTAAATTTCTGAATGAATAACATTTCCCACTAATTTAATACAATTCCAGCTATAGTGTGATTTACTTTCAATGTATAAAAAATCAATTCACTATGCAGTAACTATGTGGAATTTCCATACAAAAGTTTTTCATGAGAATTCTAGATGGAATTCTTTGAAGAATTTTGCTCTTTTGTATATTTCTCAAGTGAACTAACGAATAAAACTTGGTAGCACTGTATGTTTTATTCGAATTGTCTGTTTGATTCATTTTTGGAATTCGACAGCGGACATTGTTTGAAATTGTCTTTCTTCACCGAGGAAATAAAACGTTTCGTGTGTAAAATAACCCTGAAATACAACAGAATAGCCCAATCTGTTGTAGTGATCAAGCAGTTGTTATTGCTTTTCTTGTATTGTTTGAACAGTTCTTTCTTTTGTTTTGTTGCTATCAAATAAATGTCTACTATATAACCAATATAGGTACACAAAAACACAACCTGAATAGCTGAGATATTTAAATAGCTGTATTACTCTGAAAAAATCTTTCTTCAATGAGCAGAAATGTATATGAAAGATTTAATACTTTTTTTTCTCTTCAGTGCCAATCTGAAAAATAATCAAATCTATTAATATTTGCATTATAAAAGCTTATTTTGTTTAAATTTTAAGCTCGGCTGTAAGATTAAACATTTCCTGTGTGTCAAGTTGTTAATACATGCAATACATGTACAAGTTGTTAATACATGCAATACATGTACAAGTTGTTAATACATGCAATACATGTACAAGTTGTTAATACATGCAATACATGTACAAGTTGTAAATACATGCAATACATGTACAAGTTGTAAATACATGCAATACATGTACAAGTTGTTAATACATGCAATACATGTACAAGTTGTTAAAAATTCGGCATGTTTTCCATAACTGATGCGATTCAGTAGCTGCTAAAGACAAAAATTTTCTTCATAATTCTATAAAGATAAAATCAAGCATATACAGCAATTCATAAAAATTAATTTTCTACAAATTTCTTACAGGTTTTAGCAAACATCAAATGAAAAAAAAGAATATATATATATATATATATATATATATATATATATATATATATATATGTGTGTGTATGTATGTATAATTTATTTTTTCACTAATTATGTAGTCTAACAGACTTGGAGCAACAATCATTGCAACAATATACTAAAAGTTCTAAGCTTAATTTTAAGTCTTATGTCATATGTTTTATACTTTCCGTGCGTAAAAATATTAATGTTTGTATATATATGCTTATTATACATGCATGGTTCAAAAAATATCCATGAAAAAGTATGGAAATATTTCTGCGTGCAAGTAGAATTGTAGAACCTGGCCCAATTGTTGCAGATTCAAGTCCTTGAGCAATATAGATATTTCTAATTCTTCAACTAAAACAATTAAAAATAATAAAATGATTCTGATTACAATATTTTATTAACTACGAATCAACTACCAAATAACCAACAAACTTTTTAGTTTATATATAATTAATAATTCACGATAACATATTAATTTATTCTTGGAAATATATTGAGATTTTGGGAAAAAGTTTTCGGCCAAATGGTTTCGTTCTACAAGATGACATTTCTCTTTTCCCCCCTTATACAACTGACGAAATACGATATGAATTTCTTCTTGACTCAGCGAATATGCGTCTTTCCAAAATTTATTCGTATCATTATGCCTTTGAAAATATCACGATTTTTAATATGCAAAAACTCTTCTCCTTTTTTATGTGAGTTTATTCAGACTTTTATAATTTGAAAACCGCGAATTCCGCCTGTTTTCTATCAATTGTGATATCAATTTTGATAAGCTCTAGTAAACGTACACGTGCTTTCGCCTTCGAGCATCAAAACAACTCTTAATTTCAAGCTTTTAAAACGTGCTTTTTATTCGAATAAACGATGCGATCTTGTATAAAAGTATAAAATCTGCAGTGTTTTTCCCAGTTTTTATGACTGGTCGACCTCTTACAGGTAAGCAGTTCTCAGATGATAATTTGCCATTTAGTAGAGTAACAGTATTTAATGAAATGCATAAAAAAAGAGTAAAGAAAAACTATTTTTAACGACGTTTCCATGAGATCAATAAAGAGTCTTTTAAAGCTGCCTTTAGCTTATCCGTTAATTAATCATTTTAGTCGAATGGTATTTTTAATCAGGGCTGCTCCTAAATAACTTTCTAAGAAAGGTTTCTTGGTCGTGAAAAATAGCTTCAGCTGGCAATTTTTCAAAATTTATGAAAGTTTTAACGGAAAATGAGAGCACTGGTGAAAAAAGTAAACTAGCGTCTTTTTTAACCTTGCGTTAGAGTATGTGTTTATTAAAATAAAACGTTCGACAGATACTAGTTTCTATTTAACCATGCAGGATATTAAGTTTATTGCGTTTTTATCTGTTCCACTAACATAAAGCCGGTGCATTTTCTAAATTAAGCGTGTGTTTTTTTACGCACATCGATAAGTGAGTGCTATGTTTCTAAAAAAGCGTTAAACCATGATTTTTTGGTATTTATTAGCAATATTAATCTCCATGATACAGTTTCACTTGCCTGAAAACCGCAAAGAAATTGAAATAATCTATTGCTGATGAAGCTTAAAAAGAAAAAGTTACCATAGAGGAAAAAAAAAACCTAAGATGATTTTATAAGATTAAGGAGATCAAATGTGTGATTCCTAAAAAAATAGTTGATAAAAACTATATTAAAATGTTAAATGCTTTTTGTCTTTTCAGTTGATATTTCTTATTTTGTGTTTCATAATCATCTTATTTCTTACTTAAAAGTTATACAAATACTTATAATAAGGATTAGACATAATTTAATACTATCTAATATATTAAAAATCTATATTTCAATAAATATAAAACTATTTTTATAATTAATAGCATTAAGGTTTTTTATTTATTTGCTTATAGTAATAAATGAACATATTATTAATCCTTTTAACATTTTTGAACAATACAAATTTTATTAATGGCTATAAGCTGATTATATGCTTACATATCAGTATACTAAACTGCAATTTTATAAAGTCCAGTTTAATTTTAATCGAAATGTCGGCATCGGCGGAACTAATAAAAGAATAAGAAATATATTACCAGCCTTGAACTAACATTTTAATAGTTATTATCTTTAATTAATTACATGCAAATGAATATAAGAACTGTTTAAATAAATATAATTGAACAATCTTCTCTGATACCATTATTCTTTACTTTTCGACATGCCTAAAAACATGTTATAACACATAGACAGGAAATATGTAATTTATCAACTCTTCTGTTACCATATTTCTCAGGGTATTTCTTCTTCTTGAGAAATATATGACTGCCTTCTTCGTTTGATGCATTTTGCCATCGATTATTGACGGTACTGCATAATTAAAGTCCAGTTGGGTAACTGACCGCTGTCTGCCTAAACAAATTATATGAATGGTACATAATCGACTATCTGTCTGGAAAACTGATAAAGCACGGAACGATATCTTCCTTCCATAATCAAAGGGAAGACAGCATCAAATAACCGGCGGCATTAGTAATGAATCATCAAATAGCCTCCTTCATCAGTAAGCAGTGCGGGGTAACCCCGCCTTACAGTTACCCCTTCGCCTTTTCATTATTTAATGAACTCGGAAAAAGTCTCCAATGATGGAGAGCTGACGTCAGAGACAGTGAAAAGGTTTCTTGCCTGATGTAGGTCCGACTGCAATGGATAGCTTGCTGTCAACTTGGCGTCCCGAGGGTTGTCCTGCGAGCGTTCTAGGGTATCGACATCCTTTAACTCCTCTGGGACTCTTCTACTCGGAGCTAGAATTGCTATGGCTCCACTCTGTGGTGGCTCGTTTTTCATCATGACTGCGGATGACTTGAGTCTTCTTGTTTGCGCCTTGTAAATTAAAATGTCAGAAAACTATTGGACATCTGATCACCGTTTAGATCCTCTCTCTTTCTTGCTTTTTTTTTCAATTGTTCTTTTACTGCTCAGTTGTATGATCGGTGACTTTTCATTTATGGTGTAAATTTTTATCTTGTGCTGTTATGAGTCAACTATTACGAATCAAATAATTAGCAATATTTGCTCTCATAATCACTTCAATTAATAAAAATCATATGCTCTCATAATCACTTCAATTGATTAAAAACATTTGCTATCATTATCATTTATATTAATTAAAAATATTTGCTATCATTATCACTTATATTAATTAAAAACATTTGCCCTCATTATCACTTATATTAATTAAAAATATTTGCCCTCATTATCACTTCAATTAATTAAAAACGTTTGCGCTCATTGTCACTTTCAAAAGAGATTCAAATATTTAAAAGTTTCCATTTGAAACGGATTCAGATTGTATACTATTTAGAATATATTTTCTGAGAAATCTTTAAAATAGTCCTTTTTAATTTAAAAAAAAATCATTTTCTGTAGCAGTGGATTTATTAATGTACTTAGAATTAAAGCTATTCATTGCAGTTAATTCTAACTGTTCGTACATATACATTAAAAAGTAAAATAAAGCACGTTTCAAAAAAGTTGAAACAGTAATTTTAGCTAATAAACTGATTTATGTATATTGTATAGAAAGCTAATTCTGTGCACGTAAAGGCAACTCGAACTGATTCTTTATTTGCTTTAATTGCGTTCACCAGTATTTTCGCTGAAAATTGAAAATGATAGTTTTATAAGATAAACTGCACTTAAAAGCCTTTCCTTTCAGTCATCATCTTTATTTTAATTTTAAAATCATTGCCATGAACTCTGTGAATTGATAAATGTTTAATTATATTTTCTGTTTCAATTGAATGACTAATTTGGAGAATTGAGATAATTATCACATTTGAATTTCTTTTTGTTTAGGGTTAGGTAAATTACAAAGTCATTTATAATTCAATGAAGTTGTGAAATATTTATTTTGGTGATAAAAATCAGTTCATAATGAAATAAAAATTAATCCTACTACTAATAAATAATATAAACTTTTTGTTCTACTCCTAAATTTTTTTTCTATAACTGATTAAATTTTTAATTGTGCTGTGAGAAAATTCATTGAATTTACTCATTGTTCAAATATATTTGTATCTCAGAACCTTGTGAATGAAATATTTTAATGGTTGATAGTATATTCAAATTATGTTGGTAATTTTGTTGATTACAATATGGGAATATTCCTCTATAAAATAAAATCTTGTATAGTAAATTATTAGTGTTTAATTATTGATTTGGTATGGTATTTTTATATGTTAGTTTTAATTACTTTAAAAATTAAGTATTGGTAACATTTTATATTGTGGTTCAAAATATATATATAACAAAATTCAAGAAAAGCTGTTTTATTTAACCTTTGAATGGTAAATACAAAAATATTTCATATTATTAATTAGAAGTTAGAGAAAGAATGAAAAACTCTTGAAAAAATATAAAACTTTTGGAATAAAGTTTGAAAAATTTTAAATAAAGCATTTTCTAACTCATACAAGGTATAAAACTCATAAATAAAAGGATACGTTATTTATCGAATTTTAGTATACCTGTATAAATATATTTATATTTATTTCATCCTTATTATTAGAATAGCTTCGAGCCTATGTATTTTCTAATTTAAGATAAAAATACCAATAAAAGACGCGTTTTTAAAGAACAGAAGCTCACATCAAAGAAACCCTCCAGACAATTACCACAAATTTAATAGAGAGGAATTAATTTCCTCTAATCTCTCCGCCCCACCTACTTGCCAAAATAATAATATCCTCTTCGATTTAAGAGGGCTTTAGCATTTTCTTCTTACATAGAAGTGAAAACAATAACCACATATTCCACTAAGACTCCCCGCCATATGAAATCGATAGCCCTAGTCTTTGGAAGTTCTTAAGAAAAACAAACTCCTCCATCTCCTGGCAAAATGTTTACGGAATCTTTTGTTCCAAGTGATCTCCGATAAAAGTGCATTAATTTTGCGCCACTAATCATTCTGTGCCCTTGTTTGTCGTACGGCCGTGTCCCTTAATCAGTGCGTCAAACAATCAATGCCGAGCTTTGATTGATCTACTTATTGTTTGGTCGTGCTGTTGACTGTCCCTAAGTCCCTCTCTGCTCTTGATCATACATCCAGACCTCCTCTGTCCACTGCCATGATGGATTGGTGGGAGATATTGACGCCAATAATTTTTATCTCACCTCGAGATTGCTTTTTCTTTGCATATATGGCCGTCTTCCAATAGCGCGCAACGCATAAACACTACTCCAGACAACAATTACAAGATGGATTTTGGGATCGATTTCAGATATTTATATGACTGGATCCAGCTATCATTATTTAATTGAAATATGTACATGTGTCAGATTTTTATGTGTTTGCCAATGCACCAAATTACGCGATGATAATTTTATTCAGAAAATGGTACGAAAGAAAAGATAAGGGCGTGAAATATTCAAGATACCAAACTGCACATGCAACCAATATTTTTTATCTTCTTTACATATATGGCTGTATTTCAATTTTCAAATTTGAATTCACTTCATTCCATCGTCACGTGGCTTATATAATTCTGCATGGCATATTATATTTATCAATGCTTTGTCTGAAGCTGTGGTGTCCTGTCTTTTTCTGCAAGAACGCGATGCATTTCAAATATATTATTGCTCTTATAATTGGGTGCATTTCATGTCACGAAATCAGTTTGTAAATGCAAGTTCCGTTTTTAAAATCAATTTTAGAAATTTATTTGTAATTGGATGGATTATTATTATTTTATATAAGCATTAATTAGTGTTGGAGGATTTTATTCATGTGAATCTGGCTCATTTGTGCGATCAGTGTTTTTTATCAATCTAATGGGGACAAAAGACCATTTTTAAATAAATGTAATTGAAAATAATGAGTCTCTAAATGCATATATTTTTTACATTTCTTTTTGCATTAAAGAGAATGATGAAGCAGATTTTATGCATTGCTTATTATTTATGTATAACGCAAAGCACTACTACATTTTTACAAGTTTATGGTAGAATATAAGTGTTTTTTTTTATCTTTTCATATCTGTCTCTATCAAATGTGTAAAAGATTATTTTCCACTTTAAAGATCTTTATGTACATTCTATGTTTACTCCGGTATTGGATTTCTTTTATTCATATCTTTCACACATTAAAAATCTCTTAATTTTCTTAGCCCAAGAAGGAAAGAATAACCCTCATCTAGAAAAATTCGTTTGGAAAACTCCAATGCCAATGAACAGAGGCGAATTAAGCAGTATAAGATAAATTTACTTGCCCTGTGTATTTTAATATTCAAAAAATTACACCTCCAACATTCTCCATGCATAGAAATTGTAATGCATGGTAACTTTTCTATTAAAAAATAAATTAGAGCATATGTACTTTAAAGAGGAAAGGCTTGAGACAGCTTTTTAATTAAACATGACATGAAACAATATTCGATACCAAAAGATTATTTCATATTTATTTGTATTTCATTGTTTATAATGTAAACACAGCTTGATTCTTCACATTTAATTGTAGTCTAAAAAACGATGATGGGATAATACATTTATGTGTATAAGAACAAAATTTTTAAGTGAAACAGAATCGTATCCATAAAAAATTAAATATGGGTTAAGACTTGTCACAAAATAAAAGAATTCATCAGGAATGAAATTAAAGCAAGAAAATAATTCCAGTGATTTTTTTAATATAGTAATTTAACAAATGCTATTTGTAAATCAAAGAAATTAAAATTTCAAAATCATAACGTTATTGCCTTGTGGACTAAGTATAATACGAAGTATACATAAGTACTATATAACGAATAGATATTTTGATGTTTTTTTTTATCTTGATTCATAAAATTATCGTTTTTCTCTTAACTGTTTAAACGATGCCCTATTTTTTAAAGAGTACTACACTTAAATGCTTTAACCCTTTCAACCCTGAATTTTTAAAATGTGGAATTTTTAAAAAAATGACCGAAGTTAGTGATAAATGTCACCAAGAGAACATCCTCATTTAATTTTCACCACGGGTATAGAAACCAGGAAGTCACGGCAAATATCACCATCAGGTTTGAAAAGAAATGAAAATTAAGAACTTAAAATACCACTATTTCAAGTGCCACCGAAAAAACTGAAAGAGTTAATTAAGT
Source organism: Argiope argentata (assembly GCA_026289955.1). Classification (NCBI taxonomy): domain Eukaryota; kingdom Metazoa; phylum Arthropoda; class Arachnida; order Araneae; family Araneidae; genus Argiope; species Argiope argentata. The sequence continues at coordinate 621,823 of JAOUZG010047704.1, read as the reverse complement.
CTAAGGGTTTCATTATTTGTTTTATTTTATGCATGTGCGCATACTTATACCGTAACCGTATGGGGATGTAACATAGAAATAGAAAAAAAATTCCAAAAAAGTTATGAAGATAATTTTAAAATATTAGATGCACCGAATTTTACATTTTTTACCATCCACATTTTATAAATTCAATAGAACCATTTAATATCTACTATTTTTCGACTATAAATTTCCTCTTTAAAGTTCATCTTGAAACTCGTCATATCAGATCGGAATTGGATTAACATTTAAAATTAAAACTAATATGTACTTAGAAAGGAATCTTGCATAAAGGACAAGCCAATTATTTATTATAGAAATTTAAATCGGTATAATGTTTGTTTTTTAAATGCTTTCCCCCAAATTAAGCTTCGCATAAACAACCAACCTGTTTCTATTACACGCAAACACCATACTACGTGACATGTTTTGAAAACAAACTCGTTCGAGAAGAGTAAACAATGCTCAACAGAAAACAAAAATGTGGTATTTCAGCTATGCTAGAATGTAATTATACAGCGCTTAAAAGTGTTTAAAAATTTAAATTGTATTCAATTTCTTTCACCTTTTCCTTCCCCCACGATAAAAGCTAATTGCTCTGGTTGACTCTAAAACGACAGTGATTCAGATAGTTATAATGCAGAAAACTAGTACATTCTTCAAATTCCCAAACACCCTAGCTAAACAATATTATCTACCAAGCAAGAGCCAAATTAGCACTTTCGTCAAGTGCTGGTGATGGAGAAGACACTATGTATTACAGCAGCGGGGGAAGTAGCGCGTCGTTTATCAATGCTTAATTAAAAGTTAGAACCGTGGTTCTCGACCGATAAATAGTCTCTTTCGCTGCTTTACCAACCTAAGACAACGTAAAATCCCCTACTCCGCATACTCTGCAAACGAATCCTTTCATATGGCGGCGCCTGTTTACTTCAGCCGTGCTTTATTGCTCCCCAGGCTTGAAGTAGGGCTGTAATTGTCATGTCTGGAAGCAGCCCTATTGGGTGGTCTTTTGTTACGTGTTCTACGAGGCTTAGATGCGGATGATTTTATGTGTTCGAGCAATGTCTATCCCAAGATATTAAACGGTCAATCATGTCTCTTGTGTTGTAATTGAACTTGGTAGACAAATAACAAGCTATAGGAATATCCTTAATCATTCCTGCCGCTAAGAGTCAGCAGTAACCTCTTACTTTTTATGGATCACGTGTATGCACTTAGTAGAGCTGAGACACTCGTCCCTAGTGGTTTGTATTTTATATAAAAGTGGTTAATCTTTCTAGAATATGATTGTTGTAAATGATATGATCGTCCCACTTGATGTTAATGACTTTATTAAAAATTTCAATCCGAGCTAAATAGCTTTTAATGGATTCATAATGGCTTTTGTTTATTAATTACTTTATTAATAAATGGAAAATACAAGATCCTCCAATCGCCTCAAATTAAAAGTATGGAATATTGAAATAATTCTCAGCATGTTAAAAATAAGCCAATTCCATTTCATATAATTATTACTAACTTAAAATATGCTTTATTATGTTCAAACTTGATGTAAGACTATAAGATGGCATGTCTGAAATCACCTCTAATTGGCGTTCTTATGTTTTAGGCTCTAAATGCATTTTTTTGCCTCTGCCATAGTTTTGAATTGAAAGTTGTCGCTTTCTTTTGTTATAGTTCAACCTGTTGAGAAAAAAAATGAAAGCTTCAGAAATGTGCTAAATTACTTCCTCCAATAAACGCCATCAATTACTATTTTCCCTTTATTTTTCATGAATCTCGTGTATTGGACTGTCTAGACGATTATTATATCGTCATGGTTACCCTCATTTTGGTGTGATTAAAAAAAAGTGAGAATACATCCATTTTATAAATGTTATTCAGGATTTATTTCTAATCAAAATTAGTCTTTCATCTAGCTTATATTGATATACTTTATAATAGTTGTTTGTTAATTAGATTATAACTGATAAATAAGTTATTAGTTCGTAGTTTATCTAAAGCTGAATCGGTAACATTGAATTTAAAGCAGCATGATTTTATTTGAAATATTTAATTATGCTTCTAAAAAAAGTTGTGAGTTTTCTTCCCTTGGGCTAAAGCTATCATTATTTACAAAGTGGCTCTCTTTGTCACGCTTATATTTCACAGATCAGAATTAGCTGATTTTTTTATCTTATTGATAGAAAATGTATCTACATTCGTAATTTCTTGGGTGTTGAAGCGTTTATAGTTTAATTATAAATGAAGACAAACATTTTTTTTTTCATTGTGGAAAAGAGAGGAATATTAGATGATTATTAAATATATTAATCTAAAATATTCATGACAATAACAAAATGTTTGTTGTTATTTTCATAAGGTTCAAAACTATTTGTTGTTATTTTTATAAGGTCCAAAACCATGTGTTGTTATTTTCATGAGGTTCAAAAACATTTGTTGTTAGTTTCATAAGGTTCAAAATCGTGTGTTATTATTATCATAAGGCTCAAAACCATTCGTTGTTATTTTCAAACAACACTGTTATAAAGTTCAACTGTATAAGGTGACATTTTTCTCAACTTTGCCAGTTATGAAAGCCGTGAAGTACTCAATCGACAGAATTGTACAACTGTTTTCAATATGCATGAACTGTCAGAATTAATATTCTATATTTTAATAATTTGGCATAATTTTTTCATTTATAAATCATTTTAGCCACTCATTTTCAGAAAATCAAATACCTTATAACGCAGAATTTTGAATACGTTTTCTGCTTTTAAAATAAATAATTTATATCATGCATTTGGCTTTTAGATTCCGGATTTTAATCTATAAGAGGAAGGCTCTTATATCCATATAGTAAATTTCATTTCTCATAATTTATTCCACTTTTAATCATTAAATAGAAATTTAAGTGCCGTAAAAAGTGAGAAACATGCTTGAATTTCTCTCATTATGGAAAAAATTAAATACAAAATAAAATGTATATCTTTTATTAGAAATTGAAATATATTCATTTATTTCAATTGTATTCATACTGTAAAGCAATTATCTTTAATCTGCGGTCTATTTCAAATAACTAACACTAAATAGATTATCTGTGTTTTTTTAAAATTTTACTTATATTAAAATAAATAAACTGTTGAATTGCTATTATTAGTTAAGCTTTGAAAAAGATACAAGATTTGAAATATAAATCTAGAAGATTCTCCTTTAAAATTGGAAGAAAAGAAACTCACAGAAAGTAATTAGATATGAAAATAACTCGAAAAATATTGTCTTTAAATTTGCTTAACTACTTCTGCGATAGAGATATAACATTTTTTTCTGTTACTAAAATAGATTCCATAAATTTAATCTCTTATCCATTTGAATGAGAAAAAGACAAATTACTATTTCATTTCGATAAAAAGAAATATGGTACTCATAAACACATTTTTAAAATTTATAATATGGAATTTGTTATTGGGAATTTAATACCGTATGTAGGACTGTTATCTCAAGCAAAAGTCAATTTATTTTTAGATTTTACAGTTTTTTTTTAGTGGGGAGAAGTGTGATTTCATATTATATATTATAAAGTGAAAATTGCTTTCTTGAAATTTCTATTTTAATGAATGGTTTATATTTTTCTTTTATCCAATTGATAGTAATATTTAAACCAGACCAAAATAAGATCTACGTGAAAGTAAATTGCTTCAAATGTATTACAAGTCTTTTAAAATATTTATTTTTGTAAAATTTTTATTTTATTAGAGGAAGGGAATGACTTTATTTTATTTGACGACTTTTAAATTTCAGAAATCTTTTGGCGGGAATTACGTTTAGGAATTGAGGATTTATTGTCTTTAATTTTTTTTTCATTTAAATAAGCTGGAATTACTATTGTTTCTTTTAATGGAAATATCTATTATTCCTATTTCAAGAAAAAGTTAAGAGTACGAGATTTTAAATAGGATTATGTGCATTTTGAATTTTAACCAATGGAAATCAATTTTAAAATGCTTACCTAATTTACTTTTTTTGAAATTTCTGAAACAGGCTTTTAAGATTTCTTTTTAAAGAAAGTTTACAAATGTATATAAAGGAGTTAAGAAAGCTCAAATAATGAATAAAAAAGTAATTTTTAAATTAATTCAACAAGTTTTTTTAAAAAATTACCTTTGGTGTTTATAAATGTGGAAAACAAGTAGTTTTAATAATCAATTATATGTATTTGGGGGATTAATTATCTATTTAATTGAATAGAAAATATAAAAATGCAATTATGAGCTTCAAGTTCAGGCTTTAAGGTTAATCGCTAAAAGTGAAATCATTGTTAAAAACTTATCTAGATATTTTTACTAATTTTTTCCATATAATGAATTATAAATGTATTTGGGGGATTAATTATCTATTGAATTGAATAGAAAATATAGAAATGCAAGTATAAGCTTCAGCGCATTAAGGTTAATCGCTAAAAGTGAAATCATTGTTAAAAACTTATCTAGATATTTTTGCTAATTTTTTCCATAAACGTGTATATTTCTGCCTACATTATAAAAAATTAAATTAAATCCGATAAAAGTATTTATATTTAGCTTATAATAATCTTTTGGGCTTGAAGCAAAGTGAAAATTATTGTCAATTTCCTCTGCTGGGTAGTATATAACATTTAAACTTCATTCTAACCACATTTATCCCAAAATTAGTGCACTCCAGAAATTAATCCTTCGAAACCATTTTCTCTTCAGCGTATGTCTATTCCTGATTCAGCACTGAAAACTGGCTCCTGCGACCTCAAGGACAGGTAACAAATTCGAATTCGCGCACCAATGACTTAATTCCGACGTAAATTCGACTAAATTGCAACCAAGCAAACCACGGAGCTAGTGCTACCGCATGTCCTTACTTGCGGGCTACAACACTTGGCAAACCAATCAGGCGAAAGCTGGTTGTTTGAAGTCTTACAGCGAAAACTCATTACGAAGAGGAAAGATGGGGATTGCTTGTACTCTCCTTGAACTCGTACGCTGAGTGATTGGAAATGAGCAGTTATTAGGCCACTACTGAGCTCGTCGAGCACTGTTAAGTGTGCTGACTCATGCTTAGGAATGTTGCCTTAGCTGTTGTAGCACTTGGGCAAACCTGTTGAGTTGAGACAGACGATTGTTTTAAATTGCGTGAGTTCTGAAAGGTGCACTACTAAATACTAAAGAGATTTTAAGAGTTCGAGTTAAAGAGGGAAGATAAAAAAATTTTACTTCAAAAACTTCTTGAATTTGGGTATGGAATTTAATAATGAAACACTGATTATTCTATACGGAATATTAGCATTTCCAAAATGCTCAATTTCTCAACAAATTTGTCCTTTACTGATCGTGATCCTCGAGATATAAAATACATAAAATATAACATACATATTTTTTATAGTTAACTGAACTTTCGTTCATATTATCAGCCATCAAGTTAAATAATTTAAAATAAGTTTTATTTCATAATTAAAGCATTTCATATGAGATGAGGATAAAAAATTCTTATCTGAGAACATGAGACAAAGTGACCCTAATTTTCCTTTTTCGCGTTTTACAAAATTAATACAATGGTACTGAAAACTTAAATATGCTTTTTTTAATGAAAATAACAATGACTCATTCATAGAATTTATAATAAATGCAACAAATGATTTAAACATGACTAATTTAATTCAATAAAGATATTGAAATAATAATAACTTAATTGGCTTCAAGAAATATTGTTTGCAAAATTTTTTTTCGAGATAATAAGCTCAAATTATTGAGAAAAAAATTTCGGTTCGCTTCAAAAAAAAACTAAACTTTAAACTTAAAAGATTAAAATAATATATAAAGATATAAAATTAAAATAATTTAATTAGGTATTCTTCATTAAAAACGTTTCTGCCTTAAAAATGAAATAACGTTAGGGAATTATTTAATTAATTAACTATCACACAGCTCAAAATTAATCAAATACACAAAAACTTCAATGATGCAAAAATGCGCTACATTATACAGGGTTTCTATGGATTTATAGAATTTTTCAAAATTTATTATGAAACTTAATAACATGGAAATATAATTTGAAAAAATAATAATTTTAAATTTAATTAATTATTTTAATGGAATGAGTTTTTATGTTCTATAAGCCGGTAAGGTAATTGTTTACTGCTTGCGTTTTTCAGTAACATATCTCGCATGATTAAAACTAAACACTCCTATAAAATCAGAAAATAAGAGCTCTTTATTTTAAAATTAAGATAATGCTTTTATAAATATTTTTTGTTGATTATCAAAGGTTTGTTGGCTTATATTTAATATGTTATTTTTGTTTTTTAAAAAAATGATTGAAATCTCACTGGAGTTTACTTTTTGAATGCTTTAATAAAAATCTGTAAATTCGTATATAATATCGCTGTTAAATCTACCAGAACAATTTTTTTTATTTAAGTTATTCAAGTAAACTTATCAGTTTTGATACATTTGATTCAGCCAAGCGACAAATTATTTTATATAACAAACCTTCCTTCATATCTGATTCATAAAATAAGAGATAAAAAATGTCTCTTGAAGTGGATTGCTTTTTTGTTAATGTGAATTTATAATCATGCTTATCTCATACATGATTATGCTTAAAAATAAAGAATTTTTCCACAAAATTCGTTTTAAAAAGAATTATTGATTTGATACCTTTCCTTATCATTTTTAATCCACCTCGTCTGAAAGTAATTCGACGTTTTTTAAGTTTATAATTTGCTGTCTTTCTTTCCTCTTAATATTTTTATTCAAAGCTTTCCTTTATTCTTCTCCATTATCATATTGATTTTCTTTATTTTTAAAGTAAAAAAAATAGTACTCGATTGTATTGTCTGAGGCAATGAGGGACTAGTACTGATAAACTGAGTCTTTTGTTCTATTGGAGCAACATTACAAAAAATCCTTGGTTGATACCACGTGTGAAGGTTTTCTTCATATTTAGCATTCATTATGAATGTCATGAATTATTTCTAATTGAAAACTAACCTAAGGTGTTAAGTAAAGTTTGAATTGGGGGAAATCCAGAATTGGTGTTCAATATTTACTGCGATTTGACTTACAAGCACCAATCATTTTACATTTGCATTGATGAATACAATGGCTATTTCTGAAGGAAAAATCAATAAATATGATGGTCCTTATAAAAAGATATTCCCTAATGTCTCAACTTATTAAATTTAGCATTGAAATCTAGATATTCTCACCTTCGTTAAGAATATAAACTAGGAATTCTATTCCAAACAATATTGCCCATTATTCATGATGTTATCTTCATCATCTGACCACGGTTCAAAAATTGGTCTAATATAACTTAATGCATTTGATAATCCCCTAAGTCACTCTCATACAGCTTAATGCAAGACCATTAATCTATCAAAGCAATTCAAACTTTATGAATCGCTGTATTTGTTTAAAATAAAAAGAGCCTGCAATTCTTTCAGCAAAACTCAGATAAATCACACCAGAATCGTGTCACTAAAGAGATAATCCACAAGTTAAGTATTTGATTAAGTCGAACTCAATCCTTTTAAGGGACCCTGTTTGCTAATCTTGTTATGATACTATGTTGCAACACAACAGCATAACTCATGATCATATTCTTTGATTGCTAAGTTGTTTATTTGGCTTCAATTTATATATAAATTTGGACATTTTCAATTTCAATTTATATAAATTATCATTATCTTCAATTTTTTCCATAGAAAACAATTTTATCAAACGTAAAACAAAATTTCAAAAGACATAATAAATTTTTCAAAAAAAAACAAGGTAAATTGTTACGTATAGACAAAAGTTATTTCGTCTAGATAGCAGCTCTTAGAAACAATTCGATTTATACGAAGTCTGAAAAGTATAAATACAAGTTTAAGCTTCAGAAAGTAGATTTTCTTTGACTTGTGAAAGAAGTGGGCATATATTTAGAAAAGAGAAATGTCCAGATTTGTTTGAGAAGAAAACATATGAAGTTAGTGGATTCTGAAAGTTTTGTGTGGCGATCTGATTTGCCTTCGAGCGCTTACTGTCAGTTCTATTTCTTGCGTCACCAAAAGAAAAGTGGGATGCTGACCGACAGTGTCCTGGCTTCTTCTAATCCATCTTTATGCCTGCCAGGCGTATCTGACCGCAGGCACTGCAAAAACTCCTTTCCTTTACAGGTCGTTTACGTCCTTTCGTTCACAGAAAAAACCACCATGAAATAAGAAAAGAAGGTTGCGGAACGTTAATAGGAAGTCAATGGAAACACGGGGAATTTTCTTCCGCGTTTATTTTGACGAAAATAAGAATGGGAAAGAAAGTCGGTTGATTCAGAATAATGATCTCCCATTTCATCGAAAGGAAAATCAAGAGAGTGGCTAAAATCAAGATCTTTTTTATTCGTTTTATCTTTGTATTCTTATTTAAATGTTTACATGAATATGCAAATGTATATTCAAAACATCTCCACTATCTGTAAATATATGCGAATCGTAGCATAAAAGAAAGGTATAAGATATTTTTGGCAAGTAGCATTTCTCTAGTTTTTATGCAAACCCAAGTAATTTTACATTCTTTATATTTCCTTATTAGCTTCGACCGCAGTTACGTGGTGGTAAGGTCTCGGTTCCAGAATCGGTGGATTTAAGGTTCGAGACCCTATTTCAC
>JAOUZG010047704.1:584791-613132 GCA_026289955.1 Argiope argentata | reverse complement strand
TGGAGAAGGAGATGACGGCTCAGGTGTCATCTTCGTTTACATTCTTTATTTGTTTTCCCTCTAACGTGCCTTATTGGCTTGGACCGCGGTTACGTGGTGGTAAGCTCTAGGCTCCAGAATCGATATATTTCAGGTTCGAGACCCTATTTCACTGAAGAACCATCATGTAGGTGGGTCAGATGCACATTATAGTCCTCTGGGTCAAATGTCCTCCAGCCAAGTGTGGTGTGGAAGTTTGGAGAACAAGATGCCAGCTCAGGTGTCGTCTTCGTTATCTAACCGTGATTAAAAATTACGAGTTCTGTCAAAAATAACTTTATTGTTGCTTTATAACGAAACATTAGTATAACTAAATTTAAACCTTATTGGCTTTCATTGGTTTTGATCGTCCATTAGAAAAAATGTTTACAATACTGATGTATATAGGATTAGTTGTGAATCTAAAGATTCTATCTTAATTAGAAGCTTGAATTTCTTAATTTAAAATATATTGCTCGTGCTAATGTAAGGCCTAGAGTCAAGAAATTTCTAAATCCATTCACTTATATTTAGTAAGATATATTAGAATGGTTTTAATTTATACTAATTGCCAATTCTAATGTATCATTTATTATATCTGGCTTTGTATTTTTGTAACATTTTTAAACAATAAATGCATTATTCAAATTAACTGCTTAATTTCTAAAACAAAAAATAATGGAAAAAATTGAGTTAATTTTAATGCATTTTTTGGTTTTATTTAGTTACGTTCTTCTTAATTAAAAAAGGAGGAAATCCCTCTCGAGTTTTAAAATTTCAGAATTTTTTTAAATATCTAACGTCTTTGATTTTAGTTGAATCGTAATCTTTATAAAGTTTAAATCAATGAAAATTCTTTCTTGGAGTGCTTTCACAATTTAAATTTTTTTTTCATTCAGCAATACAAATTCAAATACAATTCAAATTCAATACAGACATTTTAAGCATATATGCAAAGTTTTATCAATTCTTTGTATCAGAATTTAGTTATTGCGAGACAGATTAAATAAATTTAGTTCCGATAATAAACAAAAAAAATGTAATCTATTTTTTCCTCAAATTTAAATAAAGTCAGATAAAGTTTAACGGCAAATTTAAGTTTCAAAAGTAAAGTTAGCTCCTTTTTATTGAGAAAAAATATTCAGAAAACTTTATCCACGAGAAATTAATATAAAACCCTCTAAAAGAAATAAACACCAACGAATAATGCAAAAGAAATTCATTTTCTATAGATTTGAGAATAGTTTCTTTACTTTTTAAATTAAGAATAAAATAATTTATTCATGAGTTGTATTTTTACGCAGTTAAACTAACCTTTTCAATAAAGGAGAAAGAGTATTTATTTGAAACAACATTGAATAATAATACTAAATGTGTTAAATTTTATTCATTAGTTTTTGTAAATTTAACTTTTATAGGAATTGAAAAGGTTCTTAGAAATGCATGTTAAAAAAAATTTCATGTTTTTAAGATTTTCTAGAAATTGAATATGATTTATTTTCGTTATATTTTTCGAATTCATAATATTTAGATATTTTAAGCACATTTTTTTGTTAATATATATTTACGTTTAAAATGATTCAATAATTAAATAAAGTTATTTTTAAAATTAGCTTGCTTTGTTGAATTATATAAAATTTCTTCCAATATTTTACAAATTTGTCGGTGTTTAAATTTATATTACTTTTGTTCTTATTTCGTATTATATCACCTTCTTTTAATATTTTGGGCCTTTTATTTCCTCTACATAGCTTTAAATGATCTTATTTCTAACAATATTTTAGAATTACATATAAGCATGCGAAAACTACTATATTAAAATCAGCTCTTCACAAAATATAAATACATTTAATCGTCTGTACTTATATAAGTCTTTATTAAAAAATTGGATAATATTTTGGAAAGATTATTTGATCTTCAGAAGTTATTTGCCGTATAACAGAAAGAAAAATTTGTTTTCTTAAACTATAAAGCAGTAGTTGCTAGAACGGGCAATAAATGTAATGCTTACGTCAGAGGTTATTTATTATCATCATCAAATTCAAACAAAGATAATACATTTTTCAAATGTGTTTTCAAAAGTAAATACTATAAGATAAAAGGAATAATTGGGTGAGCATAATTTGCATCGAGCTCCCACGGAGAAATGTTATTTCGTCATTGGAAATCCATGAAACAAAATTTTGCGTGTTGAGCCAATTAACAATGACTAGCCCATCGCAAGGAAACTCGACTGGGACACACATTGATTGTAAAAGTCGTTATTTTTATTTGTAAATAATGCGTTTCTAAAATGGTGGTGTTAAATTGGCTTATTACAAATACGAATGCTTTCGGTGTCTCAATCTTACGTGATATGCTTTACAGTATTAAGTCTGAGAAGAATTCGAAATGCTTTATTTAATGCGTTGAAAAATAGTCCATAAAGGATTCTCCTTATGTAATCCTTTTAACTGCAAACAAGCATTTTGAAAATAAACTGCTTATTATATTTCTACAGTTGTAATACTGTGGATATTTTGATAAGCAATATGATAATAATGTAGTAAAAGTAATAAAAAAAGAGTTAATATTGTGTCATTTTACAAAATTTGGATAATTTCAGATTTTTAGGAAGGTAAAATATCATTGCTTAGAGTTTAAACTATGAATTTTTTTAAAAAAATTAAAGCACTTTTAAGTCATTTGAATAATGTAGTCTGAAAAATGCTTTGAAATAGTGTAGCATTTTTTTTCAAATGTATAAGATAGAGTATTTGGAATTTTCATGCTTCTTCTTTTGCTGGTTAAATATCTTACTCATGGACTAAGAAAACAAATATCTTACTCATGGACTCAGAAAACAAATATCTTAAAATCTTTCTTTTGGTAGCTGTAGCTTTCCGGTGTTTTTTTCCCCTTGCTTTCAGGATATTTGCTATAGTAGAAGGATAATTGCCTCTATTAAGAGAAGTACTTATCTTTCATTAGTATTTGGAGTAAAGCCTATTTCATCCCTTTTAGTAATACAAACTGCCTTAACGAGTTCATCAGTTTTCCCTTCTTGAATTATAGCCCCTTTTAGATAACGTCCTGATGTCGTGATATCAAAAAATCAATCTTAACTGATTAATTATAACTAGAAGCATGTTATCGTCGCTGGGTGATATTTTATTAGTCCTTAGTCCTGTGGTTTGTCTGATACAGAGACGATAACAACCTATTACGACACAGCGTCCTTTCAAAATTATTCTCCACTAACTAGGATAAAAATTCTACCATTACTAGAGCATGTTTCAGATTACTTTTCATATTTTGAAGTCGCTTGTATTTTGTACAAAAAGAATTTGCCAATTACTTTTATGGTAAGGGAAGAAAAAAATAATAAAGACATTAAAACAAGCTTTTCAAAGTAATGAGAGAAACGTAGGTTTCTTAGAGAATTACTTTAAAAAATAATCACCACAAAATGCTTTTTTAATTATTGAAGATTCATCTCATTATTTCGTTTATTTAAAGTGATATACATAAATTTTGTCCCGAATACGAAATATTTTATCATCTTTTCCATAACAGAAATAAAAAATAATAATTCCCTAAAATTAATGTTTTGAATATGTTTAACAATTAAAACTATTTCGGTAAAATAATAATCTATCTAGTAAAATGTTTTGAAAGAATTGTATGTTTAATCATATATAAGATATTATTATCATAAAAAGAAAAACAATTTAATATTCCAAAAATATGTAATTACTATTATAAAAATTTCAGGCCCTTATCATCAATTATTTTACTATGATATTCACATCCTTTTACTGCGATATTTACATCCTTTTACAATATTAAATCATGGAATCATTGAATGATTCCTTAGGTGTGGTTGTCCGGCAATTTTAAACAACTAATTGAAGAAAAAAGTAAACTTTAAGACTGTATTAATAGGGAAACTTCTACTACTAATATAGTCTTACTTATACATTAATATTCTAATATGTTACTCTACTTATATGTTAACATTTAAAAAATTCTAATTAATAATTTTGACCAAATTTTATATTAGTAATGCAGAAAAATTTGCTTACTTTATATTTCATTAAAAACGGTTATTTCTTAATATATAAAATGTGCAGTTTGTGTATATTTGTGTATTAATCCAAATATTTTATTAGAAGTAATGACTAGGGAAAAATTTTTACTGATTATTTATCATTAAAAATTTTAGAAAGTAAAATTTAATATTATTAAAAAGAATTTCAATCAGCTGAAATATTCTTGAATAACATGGATGGGGAGAAAAAACAATTTAATTATCTAACAGTTGGGCACAAACTCAAGTACCTTTGTTGAAATTTATAATTGATTCAATAGTTACTGAAGTAATTCTAGTCAGAATTAAATCCAAGATCTTCGTACCAATATTTACATGCTTTCGCCCTTCAGATTATTTAATCGTTTCTGGTTTATCGAAATTCCTCAGATTGATTTAATTTGACGTAGATAAAACGTGTTTCATTCCAGACACTCTATTCTTGTACTGCAAGATCTTTCAATATTGCGTAAAATTACTTCTAAATTTTGAATTGGTTTTAAAATGTCAGATATGCGTGCATCTATTGTTAAAAACTTTTTGAGAAATAAGGAAACAATAAATTTGAAAAATAATATTTTAAATAAAGAATGTACCAATAATTACATGCTTTCGCCCTTCAGATTATTTAATCGTTTCTACTTTATCGAAATTCCTTAGATTGATTTAATTTGACGTAGATAAAACGTGTTTCATTTCCGAACTCTATTCTTGTACCGCAAGATCTTTCAATTTTGCGTAAAATTACTTCTAATTTTGGAATTGGTTTTAAAATGCCAGATATGAGTTTATCTATTGTTTAAAAAATTTTGGGAAATAGAGAAGCAATAAATTTTGAAAATAATGCTTTAAATAAATGTATTAATGTAAAGCCTTTTAATTTAAAAATTACAAAATCAAATGAAAACAATCAAATTTTATGTTTTAGTTGATAATTGAATATTTCATGCAAATTTTAAGATATGGCTTTTTTTAGTATAAAAATATTATCAAATAGAATTATTTATTATCCCAGATAATTTATTAGTACAGAAAACAATATTCAATTATTTTCTTATAATTTAGTTCTCTTTTTTTGTTATATACAAAATAAATTCTCTTTCTTGTATATTTTTTTAACAAATGACATTCTCATTTAGTTCTTAGGAATTTTTTAAAGATCAATAGTTCCATTCATATAATCCCATTTATTACTCAAAGTTTTATTGTTATATTTAGATCGTTAAAGGAATTCGTTTCAAATTTTAAAAGTTAATAGCTTTTTTAATCATTTTACATATCTTCTTTCAAATTTTGTAAAGCTGTCAAATGGCCGTTTACATCAAAGAATACTGGAGATAAAACTAAAATATTTTAGGCTTGTTAATTTGTTGGACAGCTTTGAAATTTTCAAAATGAAATCCTAAAATACAACATTTGATAACAATAGGTTACAAGTTAAAAATTAGTTTTTATTCAACAATTCAGAAATCTGGTTTATCAATAAACGGAATAAGATATTTTTACAGATACTTCTGCTTTAATTGATAAATAAAAGCACTTGAAAATAATAAAACCAGACTTTTGAATCATAATTAATGATAGAATAACCGGTTAATTGAAATCAAGCGAGGAAAGTGGCTTTTAAAAAATATTCTTGCATTCGAATTTGAAACAACTATTGTTGAAAAATATATTTTACTATCAGTGTTTTTCTTTCGTTCATTAACATTGAAAATTTTACATTAAATTATCTTTTCAGATGTAACATAACATTAACTACAAAGAAATGTTTTCTGTAAATGCATCTATCTTAGAGAAAAGAAATTATATTCTACATAGAGATAAAATTATTACATCAAATATGTTGCATTTTCTAGACCTTATGGATTCAAAAGCGTTTTTTGAAAGTATCAAATGGATGAAAATGATGTTTAAATGGTTGTTTTATTTAAATTCTTTCTCACAATTACCATAACTTCAAAGATGTCTCGCTTTAGAACATATTAAAAAGTGCTCGATTTTATGCAATTGAATTCATCAGTTTCACCTCTGAATTTAAATGTATTTCCAATTCATTTTGTTTTGTATTGGAAATAAGTCTATTAGAAGCAAATGCAAAGTAGCTTCCGCCATCAGCAGTATTTACGAATGGAATTCGATTTTAATTTTGGTGGACATTTTCCATTTCATAACTATAAATGAATATTTTAGTTCTTTTTCAAATTCAAATGTTGATGGAATGTGCAATTATGGAACTTTCAATTTATGCTCATATACCAGCAAAAGATTACAAGATATTATACATAAAAATTGAGGAAAATACACTTTAAAATTGTGTAATGCTATTATTTTTAAATTATAAAATTTTGCATCATTTTTATCAGTTTATATAAAGAACTTAAAATGACAAATAAATCTTTTTAGTTGTTTGAAAAACTTAATCATTGCTTCTCTATAAATCGTATTTCCTAAGAAATTATTTCTATTATGGTAACTTATTACTTTCTAATTTAACAATTAAAATAGATCTACTCATTTTTTTAATTTATCATTTGATGGATAATGAGAATCTACATAATGAAAAGCCCTGATTTTGAATAATTTATGTTTTAAGTAATTAATTTTTACTAGAAAATTCAAAAATATCTCATTTTTTCCTTAAACAACGCTTCTTATCTTTTATTTAGAAACCATTCACTGAAATCCAAATTAATCTTCAAAAATAAGAAAAAAAATATTTTTCATTCTAATGTGTTCTTTTTGCTTGAATTTGGAGGAATTCAGTGCAACTATCATAATCCTACATTTTAAATTAATTTGGAGATGTCACATGACTTTTAAACTGCTTTGACTTAGAAACATGAATTTGAATTTCTTTTAATTCCTTCTAACGGGTTTTTTGGAAATCACTTATATGTAGGATTTTAGAATTATGAAAAATTTTTGAGACCTTAGATTCGATCAATTATGGAATTTGTTAGTGAATTTGATCATTCACGAACAAAGTGGCTAGATGCAGTTTTTATTTAAAACAAGAATTAAAAAACTCTATTTTCAAAGCAAAAACTACAAATAATTGCAAGTAATTAGACTATACTTCTATCATTTTTTTTGAAAATCATTGATTGCAAATACGAATGCATAACTTCCATATATAAAATTTAATTTTTATTTATGTATAAAAAAACTACATAGAATCAAATTTAAAAATAATGTATGTTATTTTAATAACTTTTTTTACGCATTGCGGAATAAAAATATAAATTTTACGATTTGAGCTATATATACTTTTAATGATGCCTTAAAGTATCAATTTATTTTCTAGAGCATTAAATTGTTTAAGATATTCAAGTTTTTAAGTAACATATCGGTAATTTTATTTAATTTCCACCAAAAAGTTTTCAACCTTTTAGACTAAGTAGTCTTTTGAAGTTTCCATTAGGTTTCCTAGAAAATTAATT
Organism: Argiope argentata; assembly: GCA_026289955.1. Classification (NCBI taxonomy): domain Eukaryota; kingdom Metazoa; phylum Arthropoda; class Arachnida; order Araneae; family Araneidae; genus Argiope; species Argiope argentata. The sequence continues at coordinate 605,602 of JAOUZG010047704.1, read as the reverse complement.
TTTTTCTTATTATTCTTAGTATTTTTCAAGGAGCTAAGGGCAAGCTGTAGAGTATATATACATAAGGATAGATTTTTCAATTTATAAAATGTAATCAAGAGGCAAACTTTCTAAGAAACTTACCTCTAAATTTTGTGTTGAAGTTTATATTGGAAGTATAAAATCTAAGATTCGGAGGAATTCTTTGAAGTTTATTTTTTAAGTTCTTAGTAAATTAATTTATTGTACTATTTTAAACATTTCCTATGATAGTACTGAGTAAACAATTTTAATTATAAATCTTGTTTTTATAATCATAAATCTGGTTTTGTTAAATTTATATTTAAAGTGCAAAGTCTTTCATCCTCAAGAAGCCTTTTAATGTTGTTGTTTTGAAATCTCAGAAATTTATTATTGTTATTTTTTTACAGTTTTCCATGAAGCTTAAAGTAAATCACTTATCTGTTTATATAGAGAGATAGCGGAAAATATATGATTGACACATAATGAATATGCGTAGTTAATTAAGATCGGCATAAAAAAATTATAAAACCTTTTTGGAAGGCATAAATATCTAAATGGGTTGAAAGATGTTTTGAGAACGTCAAACTTATATACTAGATCAAGCTGCTTTCTCCAAAAATAAGATATAAGGGCCGGGAAAATTAGTTTTGTAAATTAAACATGATGTAAACAGAGCCCCATGCAATTCCCATCTCCCGAGAAGACTGTCGAGCATGTTGGCTAAATTATTCGATCAACTGAGTTTACTTTCACGCTAGTGCAGAGAGTTAAGAAAAAAGATAATGGGGAAAAAAGAGACCTCTTCCTGAAATATAATCTTCTGAAAAAGGAGAGGGACTCTTCAGAGTGGGGCTCCACGGGAGGTTATTTAATTATCACAGGAAATTCGATTTCAATGTTGGAAAGTTTGTTTCACGCCTGCGTCTGTTGACAAACTATATATCCATAAAAACGAAGTTGTTTAAAAGGCGACAGATTTTACACTTATGCTAAGGGAATTGACTTCGTAAAAACAGCCGAGACAATTTACTCAACAGTGTGACAAGGCTTTTTGAGTGGGTAGAGGTGTGTTAAGCAGCTGAAGAGCTGCGTTATTTATTTAAATTTAATATTAGGCCTCAAGTCTGAAAGCTGCTTTTAAGTCCTCAAAAAAGAGAAATTTCGGAGAACATGAATATTTTAGCGTTCAAAGACAATTTTCTTTGATTTAACTCAGAAAGAGGTATTATATAATAATATCTAAACTATGTTATACCATATTGAATTTTTTTAAAGAAAACCATCACTGAACTAATCTCATTTCATTTTTCTGAGAAATCTGAACTTTTTAAATCCATCATAATAATCTATCGTGTATTTTTTACACATTCCTTTACTCTGCATAAAATGACTACGTTTTTTGCATTTTATTATTTCAGTTTCAGAAATTATACACTATTATTGAACTGCACAATGTCAGAAATTGAAGAATTTTAATCCATTTTTATACGTTAATTATGTGTTTGTGGTCAATTAATCATGCTATGCCTGGTTATTAAACCAAGCATAGCCCAAAACTAACTCAATAATATCTCTTTAATTTTCAAAGTAATCTTAAGTAATTGAAAACCAAAGTAGAAAACGTTTTTCTGATGCACAAATTTTGTAAAACGCAAGTAATAATAAAATTATATTATAGATGCAGAAGTTAATAAAAAATTAAATTATCTCATCACTCCAAAAAAATTGTTATTCTGCGAGTTATGAAAACGGTACGTTGCAAAACAATTCTTAATTTGTTTTCATTGAAGATAATACACATTTTAAGAGATTCCGTTTAAATTCTTTAACTTATATTGATTCTTTTTCTTTGAAAATCCTCGAGATTTTTAAAATATTTTAATGAGCTCTATATAAAGTGCTTTCCTAAGCCCCAAAAATATTACAAATATACTAGCAAAGTGCAGTAAGGTAATATTATATTCAATAATGTGATATAGAAAATATAAACAAAGGTGAGAATTTACTAATAAACAGTTTTAAACTAGAAGGTCCAATAATGTATAATTTTTAGCGCTAAGTGGCGTGATCTGTAGTTACTACTATTTATCTCTTTGAGAAAGTTAAATCGACATTTTTCTGTAATTGCTTAAACTACTTTCTCATTAAAGCTATTTTATTTATTCATCGTATAATGGTCTTTAATAAGATCAAATAAATGTAAATTGCTAATTTTTTTTTTAAAAAACTTATATTCAGCCCGTTCAAGCATCTGCTTGTTACCTGTAGATTTCATAACATATTTTTCATGTAAACCCTTCATTTTTATTGAAGAAATAAAAATAAGAGGTTTAAGTGACATAATAGTTTTCATTCTAATCTACTTGAATTTTTAAATAAATTTCTTTGTTTTTTTTTCTTTCATTAAAATGAAACTAAGCAATTATTTTTATATTTTGCGTGTGTGTAATGAAATAATTTAAAATAATTGGCCTGCAAAATAACCAATGAATCTTTTATCAATGGTGGATTAATATGAAATATAATCTTTGTACAGAATATTATACAGGCTGTATAAAAAATTACTCTCCCTGTTTGCATGCATCTTTAACTAAAAGTAATATGCGAAATGAAATCAAATTGTGTATGTAAATTATAGAAATCATAGAACGAAAAAATAAGTGATAATAATAATAATACAAGAAAATAAATAAAAGAAAAGAAAAATTTAAGAAATTTACAAACAGAATTTTTTGATTATAGAGATATCAGAACTGATGTTATCAGAGCGAAAACATATATCCAATATTGGTAATGAAAGCACAGAAAGGAATTATGCAAAATTTCATTAAGGTCTGAATGATAGATGACGCACTAATGGTATATTGCATAGAATATTTTGGTACAATTTCTTTTTCTCAAAATTCATCTCCTTGTAACTTTCATAATCTGCTTATGAAAATGCTGCTTCATTCCGTTCATTACTTTTAGTTGTTCATTAGTTGCTTCCAAATAGAGAAAGTTATCTTATATATACCTCATATTGAGGTTAGAGTTTTGGATCATATTGATATTCTGTCTTATATTTCATAGTAAATTATAAATATTTATTTAATCATGCCACGTTATCTTTTCTATTTCTTTAATAATGTTATACTTTATTGCTTTATTTATTAACTGAATGCGCAAAAGACATAATTATTTGCTTTTTTTGCATTTTAATAGTTTGATTTCTATTCTGTAAACTACATTCGAAGGATTAGCCTATATACAACTACATTTGAATTATTAGTCTATAGTTATAGATAATAATTTAACCTGTATATAAGCTCTTTAATAACTACATATAGCTTACCTTAATTTGATTTTTTTTAATTGAGAATATTCAAACTGAGATCTCTAAAAGCCAATGTAATAATTTTTTATTATAATTTTATTTTAGTTGTTATAGATTTTTAATATAATGGAACAAAAATCAAATCAAATTATTCTACTTTAAAGTTATTTAATATACTTTCCGATTATCATTCATATGGTCATTTTAAATAATTATGGATTAATTTGCAAGAAAAATTGCATTCGAATTACTAAAAATCTGTTTTAAAAGAATGTATCAATTCAGTATTTCAATTACAAATTGTCTGAAATATGTAAGATCCTTAGTAACTCATTATTTGCAGCTATTTAGCATGTTTATGCAACGAAATGTTCTCCTGTTTCATTTCATTTACTTGTAATTCTGAAAAATCCATTAACAACTTTTTCTAATTACATAAAAGACTAATTGTTGTTTTAGGAAATGTTAAACTCTTTAGGTAGTGAGACTAAATATAAATGGAAACGCCAACGAATTAAACAAGGAAATTATTTTAAATTTCATTAAAGATCTAAAAGTCATTTATTTGCTTTGCATGTTTAAATATCTCTTAACAAAATTAAATTTTGAATTCTATGGCCGAACAAAGTACCTAAATATGCACAAAATGTTCTTGATTTAAATAGAACAAATTAAAATTGCTATAATTTTTATTTTAGTTGCTTTTGTAAAATAAGCATATTTGTGTTTTATGAATTTGTGTGCTTTAAGATTAATATCTTAATAAAACTTTCATGTTCTTGGATTTAGACACTTAATATTAGCAAAAGTAAACACTGTTACTTGTGTTTTAAAAGTTACTTATTACGTTAAGTAGTCACCACTTGTTTTATTTCATCTCTTTGCAATTCTTCAGTACCAATAAATATTCATAATCGGTGTTGAATTTTTCTAATTAGCTAAAAATAATTTTTCTACCAAATTTTTAATAATTTAGATAAAGAGATCAAACAACAACAACGGAAATTTCATTTAAATAATGAAATAATTTTTAAAGTCAAGGAAAACTTAAAAATTTCGTATTCTCATTCAACAATTATGTTTTATATTACATAATTACCACTTCTTTTATAATATTTGGTTACAATTCTAAAGTCTGCATTAAATTTTAGTAATCTGAGTTTTTTTTCTGGTTAGTTAAAAAAGCTAATAGCTTAAAATTTTCCTTAATATTGAAATAAATCAAGAAATAGAAATATTACTATTTTAACGTTGGATTGTTTTCGAGGCATTCAGAAATCGTCAAAATTATTGAAAATAGCGAAAGAAAATAAAGCAATAAAATCAGCTTAAGTTTTCGGATTGCGTAAGACATATTTTCCAAAGGACAAGTTATAGAAAATGATTTCCAATCATTTTGAACAAAAATGTAAAATAAACTAAAAGAAAGTTCAAAAGAGCGTAAATCCCTCATAATCAATAAGTTTTAATATCATCCTTGCAAAAAATCTTTACTGAAGAAATGAAAAGTTTGTAAATCGATATTTATTCAGAAATGCACGTAAACTTTTACAAGAGTAAAGTAACTCTACTGAATGTAAATGGATGGAGGTTTATGGATTAACGATAATTCTCGTTTAAACATGAAATATGAAGTAATTGAAAGATTTAAGTGTTTGATTGAGTGTAAGTTGGGCGAGATATTAAGCTTTCTCTAAAACCTGTGTATAGCTTGGTATACTAGAAATTCTTTCTCACAGAAACTAGTTTATTATGCACAATGTATCTATAAAATTATTTTTAATATGAGCAAATAATATTTTATCGAAAATGCTTTCTGATAATAATGAATCCAATGGGGCTTAAATAAATCTAGCCTTCACTTCTGAAAATATTTAATTTTGAAGATAAATGGGCAAAATAGCGAAAAAATGTCTTTTGTTAAAATTATTTCCTGTCCTTTTGTATGATTTGTTTTATGTAATTGAGAAATATCAAAAATAAATTAATCTAATTACTGCTTACTATAGTATGAATATGTTTTTTTAAATATTCATTGAATTATTAAGAAAATAACGTATGCGATCATTTTTTGTCATTTTGATAGATTGATGCATTTTTACTAATTACCTAAGCTAGAAAATGCGGTAAAATTGCTTTAAAGTAAATATTTTGATTTTTGACTGGAAAATAGAAATGATATTAAGAACAGTCAATTAATTGGTAATACATGCTTAAAAATTCCAATCTTTATTATTCTCTGATATGACATCTGGTGTATTCTTCAAGCTGTATATCCAATCGGTATCATTTAAAATAAATAAAGGTTACATTTTTTGCAGCTCGAAATTTATTAGGGGGGGGGAGTACACAAAATTTTAAATCATGGACAGAAGTGAGTAGCATTCAGGAACAATCAACCTTTCTTCTTATTTCCTTACATGCAATTATGCCCCCCCCCTCTACAAAATGTATCTTCTTTTGTACCTGATCCAGAGCATTACCTTTCTATCCCGAATTGCCAATAATCCTCCATGGTCGTCTTCTTTCCGAAATCACAACAAGCAATGAAGAGGGTCTGCGTAATGGGGAAATATCTCTTTTGTTCTACTTAGTCTAGAGATTAGGAATTTGAAACACAAGTGGCAAAGTACTTGAAAGTTAAAGGTTTCCTTTACAAAAGTTTCTTTTTTAACTCTTACTATTAATTACCACTCTCACTATATATATAATATGTATACAAACATTTTTAAAAGAGGTACAAAACGAATTGCCATTTGTGAGTTTTCTATTCGGAGTCTATTATTGTCCTTTTTCCTAATTGTCATTTGTTTTCATATGCTAAAAATTGATGCCTCTGTTTTACTTTCAAATTTAGAATTTTTCGGGTCACCGAAGAGTTAATTGTTTGGAAACTCTTTACAGAAAAAAATTCCACTTTTTATTTGAATCCTTGCCTGATGTTGACCCTTGAGAAAGTCATCAGACAGGATTTCTCCTTTTTCACTTTCATATTTTTTTATCTCATGTTTTTTCTGTTTTTTTATTCATATATATATATTCATATATATATATATATATATATATATATATATATATATATATATATATATATTAAAATTCCCCCAAATTCAATCTTTTTTTTATTGCTAATATCAGAAACAATATTCTTTTCCCCATAATAATTTGGCAGTGAAATTCCAGAGAAAACTTCTGCTAAAGGTGGCTTCAGCACGATAGGTTCTCATTCTAAAAAGTTTATTCTTTATTCGAAGCGCTTTTTTCCAGATTATCTAGAAACAAGGAGAAAAAACACTTTCTGTTTAGTTAATGGCGAGCATGACAAATGAATACTGATATAAATATTTATGAAAGAATATTATTCAAGAATAATACGTGTCTGTAAGATTTAAGATCTGATATCTTCTGTCAAAATCTCATCTAGTAGACATTTTCAGGCAATATATCTTCGTGCGAGGAGTTCCTATCCAGACACGTTTTTATATTATTTTTAATAATTCTTCGTAGTTAAAATATATTGATACAGTCCACTTTTTTCATTTATGTGCCAGATAAAGCATACAAGAAAGAAGACCTAATTGCATAAATATTTTTCAGTTATAAAATACCACAAAAGAAAATCCTGTGTTCGTGAATGCATGGGATGGCATACATTAATAAACATATAATATGCGTGATGGTAATATCCAATTACTTATTGTTTACACGCATACTGCTTATTAAAATTACCATCACCATATAATTATAGATTAATTGAATTTCTTAATAGTAAATGATACCTTCTAAAGTCTGCCTATCAATTTAATAATTTGGGAATCCATTGCGCAAATTGCATCCATTTTCGGCCACAGAAAAAAAAGATGAGCCATAGCACAAGATGTATTTAGATGTTGATTGATATACACGAGTAAACACCATTTCAATGTGACTTTAGGTTATCTCATTCCTTTAGAAAATTAAATAATCTTATAGCTCTTCAATGTCTTCTGTGGAATGATACAAATTGATCATTCCATGGCATTAATGCAAACATGATTAAGACCTTTTTAGAGTGAAAACTGTAAAACCTTTTGCAATGTTTTAAAAACATTAGAGAGTTTTAAATTAATTTTTAGCATATGTATAATATACATTCTATTTGAAGTCATTTTCTGCCTTTTATTTTTCTACAAAATTACTTAAACACGCATATAAGTTGAATTATTTTTGCACAACAGTTTTACAGTAATTTTAATGGGCTTGAAAAACTCATTCCTAATTAAAATAATAAATATTTTAATAAATTTATAAAAGGTACTAATTCATTTTTTAAAAATTATGTTAATCAATGTATGAAGTGTTTTCCTTTTTTCAGCCCTGTAGTCCTCATAAAGACATTTTTCATATTTTTTTAATTAACATAATGCATTTTTGGCAGTTCAAATCAATAAACTTAATATAGGCTTTATGAAACATGAATAAAATGGCTTAGTCTGTTTTCTTTGGTAAAAAGTATAATATTTTGATTTAAAAAATACATTCAAAGCATTACTTAGTTATTAAATTCATTCAATTTTACAGGTTATTGGATATATCATGAATTCTTTAAAAAGCGATAAAATTTCATTGAAACAATTGATTCAAGAATTCCAGAAAAATACCTTTACAGTGGAAATCATTTAAAATTTCGGTGAAAGACACAAATACAATAACCGAATCCTCTCCTTGCTCTTAAATCGGAGATAAGAAATCATTTTCTTTCCGCGAGAGAGGTTTCACTTATCATTTCAATATTCGATTTCAATAAAAGAGAATAAATCATTTATATTCCAACGGAGAAAAACCTCTTCGCTTTGTGCTTGGTATTCCCAAAATGCGTTTTTGCAGATTCTTATCCCGTGTTTAAAATCGTCGAATGGAGACTCTGACGTAGGAATATAAATCATTAACAGAAGACAAGTTAATGCGTTTCTATGCATATCTGAAGCGGAGATAAATTGTTAAAGATTAGTCAGCTTCCGGCGTGCGATTCTGCGCCCTATTTCGCTATCCAATTTGAAGTGTGTATTAATTCTCGGTATACCGTATGGTATTTTTTAAAAAATCGAAAAAATGTTAAATTGAAGAGTAAGAAAAAGTAAAAAGTAAAAAAAAACCTTTCCTCACGCGAGGGACGTAAAACTAAAGCCAACTGGAAATTACTTCTCAGGGCTATTAATTTCGCCTGCGAAAATGTCAGGATTAGTGATGCTACGAGACGATATATTAACGATTCTCCATCGACGAACACGATAGAATACATCGTGAAAAGATCAAACATAAGAGCTTTATTAAAATCCATCAACTATCAAACGCTAGGAATAATGGGTGCACTAAATTATTTGCTTCCAGAATAAACGAGAATTGGCGGCCGGCCAGAAGAGCTGGGACGAGTCGTTATGAATAGACTTGGTATTTAGGAAGGACCGTGGTCTCATTTTATGTATGAATCGGAAAAGAATGAAATAACTTATGTGTAGGTACCTACGAAGAAACCACAGACAACACACAAATGTCTCCATGTGATTAAAATGGTACTTCTCTAAAAATAAGCCATGCTTCTGAGGGGACTTTGAAGAATTGCGAACCTTAATTACGAAGGTGGCTTATTGCGAAGTGGGTGCGTGCGTAGAAGAGGAAGCCCAGTTGTAAATTAGTATTAATAAATAATGAATTATTTGTTTCCTTTTCTATCCGAATATGAAATCCCTGCTTCATCCGGTGCAGTGGGTTAGGGATTTCAAGGAGAAGTGCTTGCCTCCAAATGCAATTAAAGGAGAGCACCACATCTACCGCACTGAAATGCTCCTTTAAAGCTCGAAATAATTATCCGAGCTTACTTGATGCTGCAGAGGCTGTTAATTTTGCGTGCTTCAAATAATTTTTCAGATTTCTTTCAGTTCCGTTTATTTTTGAACATTGGGGATATCATATTTTGAAAAATGTATGCTGTAGTTTCTATACAATGATACCGCTGGAGAGAGCCAATTTCATCAAAATTATACAAAGCACATTGATTACAGTATGACTTAAAGAAAAGGTCTATAAAAAATAAGTTAGCTGGCATAAACAGTTCTGAAAATAAGGTTAAGTCTAGTCTTATGTGTGGAATGGAATTTGAATCCCCTTAGTCTAACCAAAACTTAGCCAAACACAATTCAAGATTTCTTGCTGAAATTGAAATATAGACTTTGGCGTTTAACGAAGTGACCTAACAGCCTCTAGATATCACATGAATTAAAAATCTGGCATAGCTGTAATATGAGGTTACAATGAATCTGATAAACGTTTATGGGGAATTGACCATCATTTGTGATTTTTCCAAAGGATTATTAGAAATCAACAAACAAGTCAATTGCCCCTAATTATTCATTATCGAAGCACCGATACTTTTATTATGTATATTCTCCGAAATATTTCATAAAAAGTGAAGATAGGGCTTTTGAATACACTTTATAGCCAACTCATTGATATTTTAATAGAATATCGGTTTAGCTATGGAAAGAATGTAAATTTAACCCTTTATTTCTGTATAAGTAATAAATTATGTTCAGATAAAAATTAAAATATTATTTATAACTCTATTACTTCTACTACATGAGAACTTAATCCCATATGTAGGATTAAATTTTAATGAGACAACAAGATTAACATAATTATTCTTCTTAGCATGAATATACAACCTCAGGTGCTTAACATTATCTAATAATTTAGAAGTTTTCGTGACTATGCGTATATTATCTAAAAGATTAGTTAATTAAACATTTTAAGATATGGCTAACAATTTAATTAATTTTCCCCACTATACAGGAAAAATTTATACTGAACTATGGTAACATATTAATTAATTTCATAGCTTAAATTTTTATAACATAAATTTAATATTTCAAATATATTAGGAATGGTTTAATATGCCTACAAATCCCGACTTTATATTTCATAAGCATAATGCAAACATCTCATGCTACCTAATAAACTGTAATTAATACAATATTCAAAATTTAAATTCAGTGGACCTTTATTTTTCACTATTGTATCTTATAAATTTTAATCGGTAGAAAATGTAAGTTAAAAAAATCGTTATTGGATTGTGATTTTTGGACTCAAATAAAGAAAATCAACGCATTAATTATGTGATTCATTTGGAAGTTATTTTATAATGTTAATAATTTTAGATAGAAAAACCTATCTGATTTTAATTGGTGATATAGTGATATAAAAAATTAACGATATATATAATTAACGATATATATAAATTTCAAAAGCACACCTACTGAAACTTAAAAAAAACTGAGTAGCTCTATCTGTTTTGATGTTAGTATCTTTTTCTCTTTACAATATAGATGTAAACTAAAATAATCTCAGTTTGTGTTTTAATTTTTTTAATGCATTAAATTCAAGATATATCATTTTCTTTAACAATGGTTATATGGATGAATTTTTATATGTTATCTTGTTTGATATAATTCAAGTGAAATAACTTCCACATCATCTGATTTATTTTTTGTTTAATATTAAATGCATAGTTAGATTGAAAGTCTGTTTTAGTATTTTTATTTCTTTTGAATACCTTTTTAAATACTTAAATTTCTGTTAGCATAACAATTTAATGATTATTATGTATATAATAAATAAGTGGGAAAATCATAAATTTTGATTTTTGATAATATAATATTTTGATACTTATTTAAATATTTTCAAATTTATTAACAAAAACTGTAAAAATATAAGACCTAATCGAGCTATATTTAACTGAAATAGTGAAAATACTGTTATAAAATAAATGTTTATATTTTTCAGTTTAAAATATATGTATAAATTTGGATATATTTTCGATAAAATAAAAAAAAGGAAGTAATATCACAAAAGCAATATAAATTTTATTAATATTTCGGAAATATTTTTTTGAGGATGGGGAATTTTCCATGTAATATTTTTAACGGAAATCTATTTATACGATCCACGCTCTATGTTACTAACTCAAATATTGGGTATCCTTTTCAGTGTCAGCAAGCAACGTTTCTTTCAAAAATATGAAATCAAACTTACTTTCTGCGCTAAAAATTTAATATAACCGTTGAAGTAGAAGATTCCCTTCTGCTTCGAAATCGAATAGTTCTTTACCATTTCATTTGAAGGTAGCCAAAATCGTTCATGGGGAAATTAAACTCGGAATACAATCCTTACAAAACGCAGATGAAACTTTCCTCTGTATTCCTATAAATACAAAACTGCAAGGATCAAATCGATAGGCGTCTGTAACAGGGATTTCATCTCTTGGGTGCTTTTTGAAAGTCATTTCATAAAATGATGCAAGGGTCATAGAGTGAGATCGAACTTCCAGGATCTACGGAAACGACCATTTTTGTTTCAGCAAGAAAGGAGAAATCGATGTTAACTGTTCTTCCGATTTTCAGCTGCCAGAGAATTGTTTTCTGCGACGGATAAAAAAAAACTTCCAAATCTGCCTGAAATCAAAAATCAAACTGAAATCTTCAATCAATCAAAAGCTCAGGAGATAATATGCGTAAATTTTCAATTCCATATGAGTGATAGGTTGCGCATTTTTGCTATTGGTTTTATCAAATTTTGTGCTAGATTATTGTTACGTTGCTTCGATATTTTGAAAGATATTACTTTGTAACTGTTGATAGATTATTTTGAATCTGCTATTCTCTTGGAAAAAGTTACGTGATGTAAAATTACACTCTGTTTAAATAACTCTGAATACAATATTGATGTAGATAAATTTATACTTAAAATGACTGCCTTGTTATATATTAATTAACTATCGCTTTTCTGCATAATAAAACTCTACGATAGGAATTATAAATGTGGAATTTTATAAAATTTCTTAGACACAAATAAAGTCGTATTACACCATTCGACAGTGGTTAAACCCTTTATTGCATTAACCTGCATTGTCAGTAACGATATTTATCGCTTTATTTGAGCTAGATTAATTATAATTTTTACCGATATAATTGTTGTAATTTAGATGCTGCTGTCTTTGTTAAACAAAGCCCAAAATGAGCTTTCATGAACTTATATTAGCTTTCCTTACATCACTAAATATGGGCACGACCTGTGCAATAACTAAATAATTAAATGGAAAATATTTGTTTGTGCTTATTAACCGGTTTGCCCGTACACCATACGTGCATCGATTTATCGAATTTTGATAGTTGTAAACAAAAAATAAATCATTCATAACACTTATAATTCAATAGTAAAATGACTTTGAATATGTAGATAAGCCAAGTATTCCATGGATTTCCATTTGAATCAAAAAAAGAAAATGTTCCCAAATTAGAAGGTGTCATCTTATTAGATAGTAAGGAAAATAAACCAGTTAAGAGGTTAACTAAATAAATTGTATTTTGTATCACAACTTTTACAACAAAATAAATATACTAACTTAATTAATTAAAAATGAAAATGCTATGGATATTTTTTACTAAAAATTGAAAATGTTCCTACAGAATATGGAATTTCTTTAATTAGTGGTTACCAAATAAATGTTATTTTAAATACTTGACAAAATTTATAAAAATTTACAATTTATTGTAATTAGAGTTTTAGAGAGATTGAAGGGAAATATCGAAGTAAAATATATAATGTCCCTATTTTCGCTTGAAATTATAACAAATGCTTTAAAAATGTGTTCTGAGATGCCTTTTACCATATCCTGAGCATTAATATTCAAAAGCTCTCAGCTGTCTGAAAGTCACCTCTGTGCCTCTTCTGTTGAGGGCATACAAATAACTTCTCATTTATTATGGCAGAAAAAATATAGTATTGAATAATAAATTAAAATTTCTGAAAAAAGACAATAATAAGGAAAGGTTGATTCTCCTTAAGGATATAATCAGGACTCTTGACAGGCTAGAAACTATAGAGTTGTTCTAAGTAGTAAACCTTCACAAGGAATTCGAAAAAAACTGAAAATATTTTACCTTCTAGAAAAGGAGAACCAACATTTTAAAAATAAGCTATTAAAAACCGGAATTAATTCGGCTAAAATGTTTTCTCTTTACTTTAGAAAATATTAAATTTTGAGAGAAAGGTTTAAATTTACTAACTAAATTTATCTTTCGTTATATATATACGATATATCATTTGTATTAATATTTTAAAATTAAAGACGTATTCGAATAGTTTTATCACTTATTTCCTTCATTCTTTCTAAATGTTTATTTCATATATACTTAGAAATACATAATTTCTTCGTATAACGAAAAGAAAAAATTTTTAGCTATTAATGAAAACTTTTCTTTTAAATCTATTTTTTTATCTAATATTATTCGAACATTGCCTATATATCAGTGGATTAATGGTTTTTATGCGAAATATTTTAATTTCAATCAACAGAATAAATTCAGAAAGAAAAAATTTATTATTAAAAATAATCGATTATCTCGAATGTCTTCGAACAGGAAGTTTTTACTTTCGAAACAACATTCTAAAAAGCAACCAATCCGAAACGTTCAGGAGAGCAGCTGAACTGTTAAAGAGGTTACTAATCACGAGTGATTTACACAGTGAGTGATTGTTTAACTTTTAACTAGAATGTTATACAATATATCATTATTTTATCTCGCAAAATTGCATTGAATTCTTTTATCTTTGCATTCTTAATCTCAAATAAAAAGCAACTGACATGCGTAAACATCCAAATTCTGCCAAACGGTAAGCGGATACGGTTGATTACATAAAGAAAAATAAAAAGAAAATTTCGTGAGTTGAATCCTGTCTGGTGAAAATGATCACTTTAAAAAAAAATCTGAAGCGATGCCAAAAGAAGTAACTGGAACTGAAGAAAGTTTGGGTTTTAGCTGATTCTTATCGAGACAGTTTTCACTCTTTCGAATTAATGCGACTTTAAAACCCACTTAATTTCAGTTATGTTAGTGGCTTGATAATTCCTCCAAATTAGCTTTAGTTTATTTTTAGAATTCATAAGATAAATTTAAAATTGAATAATGGTTTTTATTAGCTTTTACCGACGCCAATATTGGTATTAAAATTTCAATGAAAGATCTTAGATTCGACAAGCAGCTTATGAAATTACATATAAATAAAAATTGCATAAAATTACAAATTCAAACATAAATGTTTATAGAATATTGTTCTTGCTTTATTATCATGCGTACAAAACAAATTGCATAAAATTAAATTTTGTATAGCAGTTTTTAATATATGGAATTTTTTGTTTCTAAAAATGATTGGAATTTTGGGCTCTTATATTTTTATGATTTATTGGTTTTTGCCTTACTTTTATCGCTTTTAGTAATTTATATAGGTATTAGTTTATGAACTAATTTATTTATTTTTCTTTCGGTTTTCTTCGTAACTCTCTAAGAATTTCAACTCTTTGGCTCCATTTAAAAATGCTAAGTTAGTTAATAGTTGGAAATATAGAAAGTGTATTTTAATTTTTTTTTTTTCGGTTCCTGTTTTGTGAAACTACCAGAATTTTGAAGTTATTCTTAATTTGTTTGAAAATTATTGCGGAAGATTAAGTCCAGTGTCTAATATTGTTATAATGAGAAAACACAGAAGCATAAAAATTCCTGCCATGAATAACTTTTTTACAATATACTTGTCTTTTAGATTGTATTTATCGTTATGATTTACAGATTCAAATACTCTTGTTAGAAAAAAATTATAAAGAGACAGAAACGTCTGTTTTTTGTTAAGTTTTCAAACTAACATTATGTTAGTGTTTATTTAGTGATCAGCCAATCAACGAATACTAATAGTATTATTTATTTGAATACTTTTAAATTTGAAATATTCATAAAATGAGTAATTTCACAATAATGAAAATTAATCTAAAGAATTAATTTTTAAAATATTATGTTGGCTAACTGTGTTTCCAAAATTGATCTTTCAAATTTTGCAATACCAATTCATTCATGTCTTGTCCTATTTTCAATATATAGGCAGATTTTTAAGTAAATAGAAGATGGCTTTTAGTAATGATTGAAATGATAACATAATAATGAAGATTCAAAAGTAATTGGAGGAGAGATTAATGACTAAATATCATTGAACTGTTATTTTTTATATAGAGAATGGATTGATTATTTGTTTTTTAGATTCTTGTGAATATGAGAAACGAATGTTGCAACAAAAGTTGTTATTAAATGGGAATGGTTTTGGAGAATTTAATTCTAATAATATGCTTCCAAAAGAACACAGAGTAATAAATATTTGACTTTTTATCAGACTTTCTGGCTTAATTATTGACTAAATCTCCATTAAGTATAAAAGTTAATTGCAATTTTCGAGATGTCTATAAAAATTTATGAAACAATTAAAAAATGTACTTTTATGAAACAATTAAACTTGAAAACCAGAATCAAATCGTGAAAGAATTTCCTGCTTAAAATATAATGATTTTTATTAAATAGAGAAAGTATGATGCAATTCGTCATTGCTTGTTATTTCTATTTTCTCTATTAATTCTTCCTCTACTTATACAAAACCACCATCCCTGAATCCCCGTCCTTCGACTGCCGAAACTTTTTAAAGTCTTTCATGCATCTGAACTGAATGGAGTAACAGCTTGGATGGCTGATTTCTCTATTCCTAATGGTTGCTTCATGCTTTCGTTTCTTAGGGGTTTTTTTTTCGGTCGTCGTCATTGTTCACTTTTATTCCGGCTTTGAGGGAATATGCGAATAAGAAAGGAGGAAGTAGCAACGAAAAAAAGGGGGAGGGGGATATTTCGAGAATTTATAGATTTTCGATAGGAATATCAAAATGCATACGGAAACTTGTTCGGGGAAAATGTACAGGATTTCCTAATCTAAAACTTCTCTCGAAAAAAATTGGCTTTTTTTTTACCCTTAACTTTTTTACTTTTTTTACTTTCCACTTCAGAAATTTGGAGCAGTATTACACCGTCAGGTTAGTCTAGGCCTGTATCGGATTCGAGACATTTCTTTTTAGAACTTATTGTTTATTTTTTTATTTTTAGAATCGACTTTTCTCTGAAAGTGGAATCGAATTAAATTCATACTTCTATGTTTTTAAGTGTGTTGGCATTAATTGTTCACATTTTGATACTTCTTAACTGTTTCAGTTTTAATCTATAAAGCGTGGCTGGAAAATTTGTCGCTTTTAGTTTCAATTTAGTTCTTAAATGGAATTCATGTTTGAAATCTATTTAATCTTAGTGCATACGCTTTGCTTAAATTTTAAACAAATTAATCAATTAATCTGTGGATTGTTTATGACGAGTATACTCGTTCAGGGAAAAAATATAACATTTTTAGTTATGACGTGTTTATACAATTATAATTACTATAGTTATTATTAATTATTTGCTATATTTACGTAATATTTTTAATATATATGCTTATGATAGCTCATATACTCATTTTTCGAAGAGGTCGAAACACTTAATTGTATAAGACGTCTTAAGGCAATTAACTTTTAATAAGGCGTAAATTGATGATAATAAGTTTGGCTGATCTGAAATAAGATTCTATCCCTAAGCCTTTTACTAAGCTGTCATAATGCTGTTATCCTTTTAGACAGCTTCAGACAATGATAATTAAATAATAATGGGTCGAGGTTTAAGTAATGGTTCTACAGCATTGAAATACAAATTCTATTATTTAATTATTTGTAAACAAGTATTTAATCAAATTCAATAACCGAAGACGAATTAAGTCGAAGATTAATAAACGAATAGAAGAAATTCAGATTGAGAATATGAAAGTAAAATGTTTGGTAAAAATTACAATTTAAATTGTTTTATTAATTTACTTTTGATTTTCAGAATATATATTTATGCATCCGTTCTGTGTTTTTATTAAAATTTTGTTTTCCAAAACTTAAATTGACTTTAATTATTTAAACGATGTTAAAACTAAAATGAATGTTTCCTTTTTTTGGTTAAAACAATAATCCTTGTAATAAGTTTTATTCTATTTTCACAAAAACTGAGGCTCTAAATTCTTTTTAAAGGCAGTAAAATCTAAGAAAAAACAAACCTTCTTTTTCCTTTCAATCTATTAAATATTCATTTTATTCAATAACACATGTTTTTCTGTTATTTTTTCTATATGTAAGCATATAATTTGGATAGAAAATTTTAAAATTGAAATCTTATTTTTTATTCATTTTTCTTAATCCAACATCTCTTTAATCAAAACTAAGTGGTGTAAAAATTTGTACATACCATTTAAGCACAGTAAAATGTTCTGTTTACATTTATATATATAATATTTAATGCACTGTTTATATATATAATTTTATGCTTTACCACATTATTATCAGAATTTTAGAGATAGTCTTCTTCCCAGTAAAATTTTCAAAAAAGATACTAATAATAACAATCAAAACTTTCAACATCAGCCATTAAACTACATTTTATTAGGATTTTTTATTATTATTGTGGTAATTTTTTAAAAAAGAGATTAGCTAACGTTAGAAGACATTCTATTTTTATGCTTTGTTGTAAATATTATTTGGTTAATATGATCTATAATAATTGCAAAGATATTTTAAATTTTATTTTATTGATTACTATATCTATACAAAAAGAAATAATATAAATTAATTTGTAGGTATATAATTAATGAAGCTTAAAGTCCAAGAAATCATTCGCAGTACTGAGTGCTTATATTAAAACATAATTTTAAATGCGTAAAATTTAGGCTGTTTCATGTAAATTTTAAGCTGTTTTGAGTCCCAAGTAATATTATATAACTATGTATAACTTCACAACTTGAGCAACAGCATTCTATTAATAACCTTATATTATACAGTGTTATATAACGTCTTCGTTTAAATTACAAAATTACCTTATAACGTTGGTTTATTTCCTTTCTAAACCTCAAAAATAAGAATCATTTTAAGTTATTTGGTTCATAAAAGTTATGTGAAGCAATATAAATAAGCTCATTTAAGAGATACTGCTTAAAATATATTTAAAGCAATTCCATTTTAAACTTTACGAATATTTTGGAAGTCCCAGTCTAGAATTTAAACACCTAGATACTTTAAGATTAAATAGCTACGTTCAGCGATCATCTAACTATCAAAACATACTTATTCGCTTCCAAATTTTATGATACCAGTCCCCTTTTTTTATAAAATAAGCAATCAAAGTTGGTAGAAATTGTCAAATTCCTGAAATAAATCATCAGCTGGGGGGAAGAATCATCAGATAAATCACCAAAATGGTAGGCCTTCGAGGTTTCATTATGTCTCCAACGTTCGATCGTCATTATTCCCGCAAGAATCCTAATGTGCTTTAGGTCTCCAGGTCGATCGGAAAGAATTCGTAAAGCTGTGTCATGGTAGCAGGTGTTTCATCACAGAAAGATGCATTCGCTACATAAACATTAAACAGATTTTAGATTTCTTTTGGTATCGAAGTTTTTCCGATGCATATCAAAATTAGTTTTTCTTTTTGTATGAATGCATTGGGGAATTTTTGTTTTTGCAGTGTCTCGGTATTATGATGATGAGTGATTTCGGCTTATATAAGCCATTTTTCTCTTCGGTTGTGTTTTGTCTTTGTAAAAGCGTCGGTAAATTCATGTTCAAAGGGAGATTTAAATCTCTCATAAACTGAATCTAGGCAATGAAAGAAAGCTGTTTACTTTCTCTTTTGATAAAAATATGAAGAAAAAAAAAGATCGATTTTAAGTTCTGATTTAAAAATTTTCTGTAGATAAAACAAATTAAATACATTAAATTTTCAAATATTTTTTATCGTTCATCATATTGAGTGAATTTTATAGGTGTTATGTAAATTTTCAATATTTATCCTTTGTTTTCTGAGCTATAAACGACACCAAAACTTTTTTTTTATTTTGTTGATTTGCTGATTTCGGCATATATGTTGTTTCTTGTGATGTATCATTTATTTTAATATATACGTTTACTTTAATTTATTTAATTTTACTTTAATTCTCGGTAAATAATGTAAGGTTATTTGTTTTGCATTTTTTAAAAAAATCCTCAATTACTTGCAGTTTTTATCTTTATTTTATTAAATTGAAATAAGTTTAACTAACCATTCGATTCTCAGCTGTGGTTAAAATTTGTTAAAATGAATAAAATTAATAAGCGTGTTTTTATTCTTAAAAGTATTTTCTATACATTTATTAATTAGGTAGCAGCTAAATTTTTAAACAGTTTCAAAGATTTAATCATAATTTTGATATTAATTTGACACGATATCAATTAAAGTTGCAAAATGCAGGAACAAAATTATTTAATAATTTGTTTCATCTGTCTGTTTTACGCCGTAGTTTTAAAATGACTTAATTTAGATAATTCTAATTAATATTATTTTATGAAAAATAGATGGCTTAAAGCGATTATTTTGGGCATAGATGGGTGATATATAATTAAATTGAATAAATTCAATCCCAAGTGGTTCATCAATATTTATAATATTTTTAAATGAGATTTGAACATGCGTTTGAAGTTTCTAGTTCTCAAATGAATTCTAAAGTTTTAATTCTTTAAATATTCATTTACAAATTCTATAATTCCGGAAGTATTTCATAATGCGAAGAAACAAAACCCTAAATTAATAAAATGGTTCATTTATCGAACTTTTTACCAAAATACTAAATTTCTGACAAAAATTCTAAAAATTATAACAAAATTGGATTTTCTCAATCCCCCGATGGATTTTTTTTATATAAAAATAGGAAAGTTAATTCGAAAATAACATTAATGGTATTGTAATTTCACTCTAAAGTCATACTCTAAGTAAAAGAATAAATAAAATTTTTCTTGGTATGTTACATCATTTAATTGAGCATACAGATAACTCCTGTATACTTTTATCAGCACAACAAAAATGAATCTCACGTTGCGCCTTATCACCTATGCTCTAAAGTGAAAGGATAGGCTGATAATGTAAGAAAATATCTTACCGACGTAGCAGTAGTCGGGAAGAAAAGAAGGTGGGAAAACTCGTTAGCCGTAAGCTGCATTCTCTCTATTTGTAAGGTGTTATTCTTCGCAATTAGGAGTGGCGTAAATGCTCCATCACATCACTTCCTTGGTCACACTAATGGGAATTTGCCCTTCTACTTTTTCTTGCCCTTTTGCTGTTTCCCTACTTTTCTTCTAACTGTTGTTTTCAAAACTTGATACTTTTCAAATGTGTTTAGAGTCCCTGCGACAGATTCTAGGAGATAACTGGGAATGGGATGTCCTATTTATCAAATTTACGATGGTTATTACTTCGACATTATCACATTTTCACCGAATATCCAGCATTACGTATTCATCACTAATGTCTATGTGATAACTAAAAAATGCTTCTTTTTAATAGGCTTCTTATCAACTGCGTTAGATGGCTAGACTTTCATTCAATTGCAAAAGATAGATATCATTTCTTCAGAAATTTAATGCCTTATCTCATGTTTCTTTTTACTTACATAGGTGTGTGTGTGTGTGTGTGTGTGTGTGTGTGTGTGTGTGTGTGTGTG
>JAOUZG010047704.1:566989-584781 GCA_026289955.1 Argiope argentata | reverse complement strand
TGTGTGTGTGTGTGTGTGTGTGTGTGTGTGTGTGTGTGTGTGTGTGTTATTTTAAAAACTAATGCTAAGAAACATTAGTATTTTGCTTATATGTTCATGCATATTTCGACCTTAAACTTTTATAGAAAAAAAATGATGAAATAGTTAGGTTGAATTATAGCTTGTATGTACTATACTAAAAGTCAGGCAACTATTTTTTGTACAAAAAATGGTAGAATATTGCTTTCAGTTCAAAGTTACATAGATTATACCTTAATGCAATAAAAATATCTTACTCTTTTTTTAATATGTTATGATAAAGTTTATTTAAATTTAGTCAAATGATTTATATATATAAATATAGATGAAATCTTCGTGCATCTATTAGAAACTTCAAGAATTTAATGCTACAATATATTATTCAAACATTTTTTAACTCCGGCTTTCTGGCACAGAGGTAGCACGTCTTCCTCTTGTTCTGGGAGTCCCGGTTTGGGCATGGTTGTTCTTCCGTGTTCTATCTGTGAGAAGTACATTTGTGCCCCCCTGTAAAAAGGGGATGTGCAAGTGCATACGTTGAGTGTGTAGCTGAGTCGTACTCTTGGCCCTAGTTGGCGTTGCTTCAAAAACAAGAGCCGCTTCTTTCGGCCTAAATCTGCTGCTGTAATATCGGGGGTTGTCCATGGCAAGTGCCCTAAGTACCAACAACAATATTTTTTAACGAAAAACTGAATGCTATAAATATAAGAACAAAATATTCTCTTAATCACAATAGGAATTCATATCTAATTAAGCCTAAATTCGTTAGTGTTAGAGAAAAACGTTTTCCCCCATTTATGTTCTTGGTATTTATGTGAATTTATTTAAATAAAGGTAATCAATGGATATGTCAGAATGGAATATTTACCTCCTAACTACAGAGAATCCATAAATCATCTCCCTAATAAAACCCTTGTGAAAACATATTTAACTGCCGATTACCAAATTCCGTCATGATTATCGCATTCCCCCTATCTTTGGTGACCTACAAAAGTAATTTTCCATCCATTTGGTAATATATAGATGTGCGTTAAATAACTTCCTATTACTATTACAAATGCAGTCAAAAGTTCCCCACCCGTGTATGATAAAGACTGTTTGGTAACTAAAATTCCGATCTCATATTCCAGAGGGAGAAAACCCCATTAATCGTCGCTTAAATGTTTTAAAAGGAGGCATACGGTTGAAAGCAGGAGAGTCCACCCTTTCACAAACTGATTAACCGATTTCAACTTATCTGCATCGGCTCTACCTCTCGTTATTCCATCTGATACGTATCATAATTTATCGTCCAGATAGCCCCCGCCATTAGTACTAATGAAAAAAGGGTGGAGTGGACATTGATTCAGTTGTTACCTGGGACGTCTCTATCAGCAATTTAAGAGTTGTCAGGAGCTCCTTGGACCGCTAATTATCCGTTTTTGCTGCAAGATTATCTCAACTTTTTTCGCTTCAAGTGGTATTTTATTTCCCTTGCAACTTGGCATTAACTGGAGTGCTGTTTCTTAAAAGTTATAGGCTTCCATTTCTTTCCGCTTTACATCACGCGATTCAACACTAAATTTGAAATCCTTCTTCTGTGTTAAAAAAATGTGTTATTTTTAGAAGATTAATCATTCGACAAAATGGTTCTTTTTATTTATTTTTTTGAAATTTTGGATTTATGGTTTTTTAGTCATGGATTTGATAGTGCTTCCTACTGGTCTGTTTCTACGTCTTGAACTGGGAGTATATACTTTTTAATAATATTAGTACCGTAGTGGAAGTAATTGGCGCGATGCATTCTATGATTTTTACCTCCATTTACCATACCTTATCGCATTTGGATTTCCGTTTTTATGGAACTCCCTAAGCTTAACACTTAAACATATATATCCAGGGTGTCCATAACTAAACGACCCTATTTTAAAGTTGTCTACAGGCGAAATATTGTTCAGAAAGTTATGAAATTTCGTATAAGACATAATAAACGGATTGGCATTTTTAGAACGAATTAAAAAAATAGTTCAAAATTTCACCACCAGGGCTAGTTTTCTAAATGAATTACACAGTTAGCATATTTTTGACAAATTTATTTTAAACAAAATATTTTCAACATGATGACCATCAGTTTTCGCTAGCGTCTTTTATCGTAAGATAGCATGTTACACAATTGATCACAACAAGCACACCAATGCCTTTCGAGTACATTTTCATACAAGATGGAACTCCTGCACACATTAGCCGTTAGGAAAAGGACGTTCTCCATAATCAATTCACAGAATAACGTGTCATCAGCAGTCAATTTCGTGATTTGTGGCCTTTCCGGTCTCTAAACCTAAAACCTATGAGACTTTTGGCTTTGGAGACATTTAAAACATCTAGTAAGTCATGAAAATCCAAAAACTTTACCCGATTTAAAAAGCAGCATCTCACATGTTCCTACTATTTCCCAGAACACACTGTGGAACATACTTTCCTACGATAAAGATGCTAGCGGAAAATGATGGCCGTCAGGATGAACATGTTTTGTTGTAATTAAATTTGTCACAAATATGCTAAATGTGTAATTGATTTGAAAAACTTGCCCTGGTGGCAAAATTGTGGACTATTTCTTTTTTATTTGTTCAAAAATATTCCAATTCCTTCATTATATTCTATAAAAAATATCGTGACTTTCAGAACAATAGTTTCATCTGTAGACAACTTTAAAGTTGGGTCGTTTAGTAATGGACACCCTGTATATATATATATATATATATAATATACACTCTCTTGCTATTCTCCCTATTCAGAATTACCGAAGGCGTAAGAAGCGTATTGATAAGAAAATGAAGAAACGTAATCTTTTAAATTGCAGTGTTTATCTCTATCTTGCTTATAATATTTCTGACCACTTCAGAAAATAATAATCCTTTCGAAATGCGCCACAATAAGATGAAATCGTCGAACTGTTTTATTTAAAAATGAATTTAAAAACTTCATGTACTAATTTTGAAATATCTATATTATTTAACATGTCATTAAAAACTAAAAAAACATATAAATATCGAATTTTCCGTTTTGAATATTATTCTTGGAAGTACGCCAAATGTTATTCTAATGATATTTTAGTTCAATCAAATTGAACTAAAAAATTTGCAACTCTTCAACATGGTTTATTTTTTCATAAATAATTCTGTTTGGCATTATAAAAGTTAGTAGCGTTTTGTATACGAGGCTTTTTTTCTTTGTAAGGCATTTGTGTTTTTATTCAGCATTTAACGTACGCTATTTATAGAAACTCATTTTGCGATTCATTCGGTTGTAATATGACTATTAATTTTTCATAAACGAATTTTAAAAAGTTTCAGGTCACAATCCATTTAGCTTACTACTGACTCTTCTGCTCTAAATTGTATTTATGCATTGATAGTATTAGGTTGGGGGGAAAAGAAATCCATTATTATTTTACTGCCATCTACCAAGAAAATAATGAATTTCTTTTTCCATTACTTTAAAAAATTCCATATGGAAAGAAAATGAGGGAAATAAATACATTATTTTCTAGGTATATTGCTGTTAAATAATAATGGATTTCTTTTCCCCCAACCTAATATATTAACTGCAATAACTAACTCTGAAACTAACAAAGGTTACGCAATTCAAAATTATTTTTTAATTTATATTTTAAATTAACTATGTAAACATACTCCACGTTTAAGGTTTAAGAATTGATATTTCCACTACTGAATTTTCACTCTTTCATTCTTGGTCACATTTGGTGCTGTATTCACAAAACCAGAAGAATTAGCTGATTTCTAAAATGCATACTCCTTTATTTCGGAATGCAAATGCATTTGCTTTGCTTCATTTGTGCTCAAAGTGGTAAAACAAAATGGATTATACACCCAGACTGGCAAGCTAAATATCTGTGAGAAACCTTGGTCAGTTCGAGTCGTATAAATTTAGATTAAATTTTTAAGAGAGCCGACTGACACTAGTCTCACTGTTTCTTCATTTTTCAGTCTAACTTTTGATATCGACTATTCTCACTTTCCTTCATCGTCGTAAAATAGATTTCCAGTGTAACTTCAACCGTAAATTGCTTCAACACATTGACATACTGTGGCTTTTATAACTTTCTTCAGAGTCCAACCTCCTCTCATTTCCTAGCTAGGTCGAGGCGAGCTGTGCGGACTAAACTCATGAAAGTGGCTCGCCTCTGTCGTAAAACATCTACACATGCCTTCTCTATTGCTGTTTTACTACTTCTCTCCGAAATACACGCGACTGTTATTCCCTTTTCTGTTATTTCCTTCACTATTATTCCTTGCTTTTGAGTTTTTTTTTCCAGTAGGATTTAAAGAGGGAAACGTGCGCCTTTCTGTATTGGACGAGAATAACTAATATCGTTTTTACAGGGGTGGAGGAATCTCTTTCCCTCCCCCTTAATTGAAATTTTATGGTCCCTATGGTAGTTTCGTGACGATTTACTGGTTTATTGTAACATCAGCCTCAGTTTCGGTAATTATGCTGCCTGAGATTCTTCTTTATTTTCAGTTTCTAAACATGGACGCTTAGAGCTGCTTGTTTTTGTTTTCAGTGCCGTTGAGAATAGCCTGCATGTGACAGAGAAAAATGTACTCTTGCCTTTTGTTCAGCAAAACAATGGGGAGAATAAATGTGGGGCAATTGAAACTTGACTCGGGAATATTGTAACACGGAATAGGTTTCACAGACGCTGCAGAAATGGATCGACTAGAAATAATAATAATAAGCGGTTACCTAAAAATTGAGTTTTAGTTATTGAGAAAAGTTCATCGAAATTTCTGTAATTCTTGAATTATTTAATGGCCGCCGTAATTCATTGGAATATTTATAATCGAATAGTTTGTTTTTTTTTTTCGAATCGATTGATATTTCTGAGTAAAATGAATAACAGTCATACGCAGTTAAGAACTTTTATTTGTAATAACAAAAAAAATATTGGATTAGGGTGGCTTGAAAAGATAATTTGATTGATTTTTCTTCCGATATAGTACCAGAACAGCGACTGATTTGAAATTCGGCTAAAGGATTTTGATTATTCTTATTATAATATACCATTTTCCTCAAGGTGTAATTGTTCGTGTTTTTTTTTTAATTTCAGTAACAACTTTGACTCGATAGTTTTAGCAAATAATTGAGTAATTATATTAATAATATGACATTAATAAGTTATTTTTTTGCTTCCAGCTAAAAAAGTTTTTATTTATTTATTTATTTTATTTGGAGTGTCAAAGTTTTGCTTATTGACTCGGGACTTGCCGAATAGCAGATCTTTTGTTCAAATTTTTTTTTTATTCAATCTAAAATTTATAATGTTTGGGACCTGGTACGTTCTAAATTTTTCGGGTTCAAGCATTCTCCTGCTATTTTGATACTTAGATGTGAGGAATCTTGCCACATGTCTTGATCTAATCGTATGACAAAAGTTGAAAAATAATGTGTTCCGCCTAAAACCCTTTTTGTACTTTTGAAACGGAGCATTAATCTAATTAAATTCAAACTTATTTTAGTAGTTTATAAAGCTATCCTTAGGAAAAATTTTCTTTAAGGGTTTATTAATATAAGCAAAATATCTTGAATAATGTCCAGATA
This sequence comes from Argiope argentata, assembly GCA_026289955.1. Classification (NCBI taxonomy): domain Eukaryota; kingdom Metazoa; phylum Arthropoda; class Arachnida; order Araneae; family Araneidae; genus Argiope; species Argiope argentata. Next base: position 579,162 of record JAOUZG010047704.1, on the reverse strand, counting down.
TATTTTTGCATTCATTTTTTTAAATAACGCTCAAGAACGAATTTACTGAGCCCCTAACTTGTTTTAGAAAACAAGGAAGAAAAAGAAATACCTAAAAAAAAGAAATTTAAATTAATCCTATGTCTTGAATGAATAAGTAATTTAAATTGCTCTCTTCAAGTGTTGAATAGCTGCTGAATAAAAATTCGATTGTATTCAAAATCTTTTTCTTCTACAACATGATCTTTAATGTAAAAACAAGTCTTAAAGTTGTTTTATGTTGCCTGTAATACTTAAGCTATTGTTAAAGTTTATAGTTCGTGATATCTAATACAAAAGATATGATGATAGTGAATGGACATTGGAAAAGAAACAATATTCTCTGTCCTTAATGGAAAGAATTTATTTATTCAAATAAGTGCTTTTCTACTGTTAAAACACTGCTCAAGAATGCTTTTTAAAAATTTCTTTAAAAAAGATAAACTATATTCCAAATGTAAGGCTTTTTTTTCTTTATTTCGTGAAAAATAAAAATCAAGTTTAATTAATTAAATTTTTAAAAAACGAAACTGAAGAGTTGCAACAGAATTTGTCAACTCTTCGTGCCATATATCATCATGTTGAATTTTATTTTTATTCACTACAATTTAAGTGACTTTAATTAACTGCATGACATTATCTTGTGAACTTTAGGACTTTAGTTAATCTCTTAATGCAATGCTATCTAAATTTAGGACATTTTCTTCTATTGCGAAATTATGGTATTCGGTTATTTGCATGTTTTAAAAGCAGTATCATGAACTTCTTAAACGGAACTCATTAAGATTTATGAATGAAATTATTAATAATTACTGTCTTTGAAGTATTCAAGTATTAAAATGCTATGTATAAATTATTCTCTTTGAAGTATTCAAGCATTAAAATGCTATATATAAATTATTCTCTTTGAAGTATTCAAGCATTAAAATGCTATGTATAAATTATTCTCTTTGAAGTATTCAAGCATTAAAATGCTATATATAAATTATTCTCTTTGAAGTATTCAAGCATTAAAATGCTATATATAAATTATTCTCTTTGAAGTATTCAAGCATTAAAATGCTATATATAAATTATTCTCTTTGAAGTATCCAAGTATTAAAATGTTATATATAAATTACTCTCTTTGAAGTATTCAAGTATTAAAATGTTATATATAGAGCCAGAAAATAGTCATTCGTTAAAATGTCTTTATCTTTTAAACAGCTTATAGTAATTCATCCCCCGCAGTCGGAATTAGAAGAAATGATCAGTAATGGGTACATGAAAGGCGAATTTTATATTCTTTTCCCTATAAACAGTGAATACTTTACCCATGTACGTAAGGGGAGAAGAAATCACAAATAATGGTATATAACTGGTTAACATTAGGGGGTGCAAAATTCAGATGCTAAAATAAGGAGATAAAGTGGTTAACAGTTCTGGAAATGATGGTTGATATTCTTAAGAAATGTGTAATTTAAATCGGTAGAATAAAATCTTTGACGTTAGTGAATCGGACAAAATACGTTTGCTAACTTACTGCCAAAGATCAACAACAGATATGGCTGTTGTTGAGCTTTGGCGATACTTCATGTAAGGATTAAAAGTAATAAATAAAAAGTATATATTAAAATAACTTCATATATTTATTTTAAAAGTGTGCTCTGATCTGAATTCGGGATCGATTCAATTTTTGTATTTAATGTTTATGAAACTTTACACATTTGCTTTAGTCTTAGCTACTCTACGAATATTTTCTTTCCAACAATTGCTCAGTTACAAGAATCTGAACATAATCTCCAAAAACCCCTTAGTTCATATCAAAATTCGGTTTTTTTCTTTTAAAGCTATATTAAATAGATTGCATATAGTATATAATAACACATAGGTTGACTTGAAAAATATACATCAGCTGCACCTCGAATGATGCTGAATACTTGACAAGACATTAGCTATATTTTGACATCCGCAAGCTGCTAATGTTGCACACATTGATCTTAATTAATTTTGAATAGAACCTGGAAGAGTTTCGTTGATTTGGTTTTACATCTCAACAAGTATAATTATTTCAATAAAAACTATTTGGTACTTGTAGACTGGACACCTCTTATATAAGAAAGAATTACATTATAGTTTATGCTGCCATAATAATGAAGAATAAAGCATCTTGTCAGCTGTAAAAACTCGAACAAACTCGGCAGAAAATAAAATACATCGCAATTATTATTGTCGAGAAATATCAGTTAAGAAAATAATGCTGAAAGGAACAAAATGTTGTGAAAAAATTTTAAAGTTTATTGACTTAGTTTGAGGATGTTCCTATTCGGCAGTGTATCACAGACCACTGAGCTCCGATAGCTGATGCAGCACAAATAACATGAATTATGGAAGCAAACAAGGTTGCTGTATAGCTTCCAGTCGAAGAGATTCTCTTATCTTAGGAGATTTTTTTAGACTCAAAATTTATCAGCTGATATTTTTTTCAATCCATACACTCTTCCATAACTGTTTGGAATGGCGTGAAGAACTCATTCTTTTATCATTGTTTTTGCTCAAAGGCGATACATCAAAACTCTGAAACCTTTATCAACTTCATGAGAAAAATATTTTCAAAGATGAGAAAAATGCTTGTTTTTTTGTGATTTTGATTCGTGTTCTTTTGTGTTTGTTGGAATACAAGCTAATCAAATTTTTCAGATTACTAGAAGGACTGTACTGTTTTATTCATAGTTTTCTAGAATTGGTATAGGTTGAGATGCAATTCTCATTGTGTTAAATCAAGAAATAAAAAAAAGAAAGCAACCATTATCTCATTCTTTCATGACATTCTTTTGAATTAATTAAATTGAAGTAAGCCTAAACAGATGCAAATCGGTGAAAGAAATTTTGAATTCTAATAACAATAATAATTTAGAAACTATCAAATTTAGCAGCCCAATTGGTCGAAGTATTATAATGGTTAGACAATTCTATTTTCTAAGCTTATAGGAGCCTAGTTCGCAGGCATGCATTTATAGTAATTAAACAGAAATATCTGATCTGTTGATGTTTTGTTTCCAGCAACGCATGTTTCATAAAAAATAATTTTAATCATCAAAAATTGAGAAAATATATTTATTTTCTTAATGTGATATCAGTTAAAACTTGCTATTCATTTAAACAACATGATTGATCAAAGTTTTATAATTATTAGGGAAATCTATTTTCTGAGTGTATATGAGTCTAGTTCACTGGAACACCCGATGCATTCTTAGTTATTAGAGCAAAAATATCTAAACCGTTGTTGTTTTTAGTGGCGCATTTTTCAAAAAGAATAAATTTAATCATCAAAAATTTAGGAAATAGACTTGTTTTCTTTACGTAATATCACCATTGTTGTAATTATGGAAATGATAGCAAAGCAAGAAGGAATTCTTTAAAAAATCTCTAGACATCTGTTCAGAGCAATGCATTTATTCCTTATTCACAATAAATAGAGTTGATGTATCCAATTCGTTTATATTTTCATTTTCAACTGTACAATTTTAATTAAAAAAATAATTCCTAAAATAAGCTAAAAACTCATTGGCCAATGTAGCAGCACTAATGGTCTAAGTAAGGGATCTAATTCATTTATATTTTTATTTTCAACTGTACAATTTTCATAAGCTAAAAATTCATTGGACCGAGGTAGCAGCACTAATAGTTTAAGTAAGGGATCCAATCCGTTTATATTTTCATTTTCAACTGTACAGTTTTCATAAAAATAATTTCCAAGATAAGCTAAAAATTCATTAGCCAATGTAGCAACACTAATGATCTAAGTAAGGGATCCAATCGATTTACATTTTAATTTTCAACTGTACAATTTTCATAAGCTAAAAATCCATTGGCCAATGTAATAACACTAATGGTCTAAATAAGGGATCCAATCTATTTATATTTTCGTTTTCAACTGTACAATTTTCATAAAAAAATAATTGCTAAAATAAGCTAAAACCTCATTGGCCAATGTAGCAGCACTAATGGTCTAAGTATGGGATTCAATCTATCTATATTTTCATTTTCAACTGTACAATTTTCATAAGCTAAAAACTCAATGACCAATGTAGCAGCACTAATGGTCTAAGTAAGGGATATTATCTGTTCATATTTTCATTTCCAATAGTACTATTTTCTTAAAAAAATAATTCGTAAGATGAGCTAAAAATTCATTGGCTAATGTAGCAGCACTAATGGTCTAAGTAAAGGAATGATTGGTGAAATCCAGAATCGTCCCCTGTCCTTAAAGTCTTTTTCCCAGTGGGATACTCGATTTTCTCACCTGCCCAAATCATCTCCACCCATTCTTGGAAGAACGGAAAGAATCTTTCAAATAAAAGGTTGCTTAAATCCACTGAAACTGTTTGCTTCAGATGTGGGTGGTTCAACCCATTTGTCACTGAACACCGAAGGAAAAAGATGGTTTGGCTCAAGGGTAGACGCCAAGCCCCTGGGGTTGGGGTAGAGGAGGTTTTGTAGGTCACACAGCTGAGCCGATAAGAACGATTTAGGGCCGTAAATAAGGCTGAGTTGGGAGATCCTAAGCAGCCGGAAATAAATAAAACATTACGGCACGAAGTGGCGAAAAGCATTGCTCGGAATATTATGATGATCGTTGTGTATTTCGATAGAACTGACAGCTCATCCCTGCGGCATCAGGCCCGAAAAGAAATACCTCCCATCAACTCTAAAAAAAGGGGAAGCCTCGCTGGATTTTTACAGATGTTGTGTTGACTCTAACTTTACCTGGCAGGGAATGCAAACAAATAACCCTCGAATCTTTTTTGATGCCGACTTTTTTTCATTACGCATATGAGATATTTTAAGGAGGCCGTCATGATTTCCCTTTGGAAATCTGTGCGAATTTTTTGAGCTTTTTTCAAAATCAGATTTTAGAATAATCATAAAAGAATGCCAATTAAGGACTGATAATTGTTATTCACAGAGTTATATGTGTTTAGCTAATGTCTTTATGCAAGAGATTGAATTGTGCTGTTTCTGGTTACTCTATGAACACATGACCCATGAGATCAGATACATGCCAAACTAAAATAGCTCCCTCAAAATCTCACGAAATTGGAGCACAAGAATAATACTTTGAATTACGTAGAAAAAGAGAGAAAAAAATTATTACAAATGCGCTACTGAAAGTATTGTATGCTGTTATGTTGTGACTAATGGCACTTGCCGTGGATAAGCCTCCGCTGATACGATCAGCAGATTTTTAAGCATAAGAAACGCGTCTCTTTATTTTACAAGAAGCGCCATCTAGGTTCAAGAGTACGACTTAGCTACACACACGCCACAGCCCTTTTTAGGGGGCGGACTACAATCATGCAAATTCATTCATACATCTCAGATCGTAATTAAGACCTGGAACAGAGAACGATCACCTCTGACCCAGTACACCCAAAGATATTACTCTTGATATAGACGACTTAGCGACCGCGAACAGATTTAACGAGTGCCAACCATCATTCACTCAGGGAATATTTTGGCTGTTGAGTTTCGTACCCGTAACCTAAGGAGTACGAGTCCAACGCTTTACCGACCAGGCCACCCCCGACCACAAGCATTGTATGTAAGGGAGAAGTAATTCGTCTCTTAATCTTCTCATATACTGAAACAATGGGATACATTCTATGCTTAGCTTCGCGTTATAATAAGTAAAATAATAGAGCATATAAGACCTCTTCAATCCATAAGGTCAAAACGTGGTACAGAATTACTGTTTTTTCAATATCAAGACTAAATTTTAATATCTTGGCCGGTTTTGGTATCTAGTCTTATCAGATTTTTAGCTATCACGTTTCACATACCTATGAAGGACAGGCGATGACTTCGACGAATTTTATCCAAACCCAGATGCCATTGTATAATTCTGATAACTAAAACCAAATGCCAATATTTATTTATTTATTGGCCAGGTGGTTCAGTTTTGAGTTATGTTGTTCACTGACAAACAGATAGACTGACAAGAATAAGTAGAGAGTATTTTTCAAACTTCAAATAATTGAGATATGAAGATAAATAAAAATTACAGAACTTTTTCTTTGTATACTTCATATCCGAGAGTTAAATAGCCGTTATGTTTTTCTTTTTATAAAAATAATAAAAACTTGATTGGTTTTAAAATGTTTAACTCTAAATATTTATACGTGATTTGAGTAATATTTTATTCCGTTTTATTTAGATTTGCTTTTTATTTGTAATCAACATTTATTTTTCAAAAATAAAAATAAAATTAGAACAATTTTGAGTCAATTAAGCACTTTAATTTATTCTTATTCGCACTTTTTTCATTGTTAAATATGCATTTTCATTTAGAATAAAAGAATATCGGAAATCTTGTGTAATTTTTCATCTTTAATTGTGGGACTATTTTTATTTACAACTACACTGACTACTCCTTCGTAATCGCCATTTTTAATTCCTGCACGTAATTTAATATCGCGTAGCCATTAAAATTTCAAAAGAAATTAAGATGTATTTGTTTATAATTTAATATCATCCAAAGCAATTTCATTTGAAAGTTTTATTCTGAGTAACAATAAAATGCGAATTCTTAATGGAATAATGATCTGCAATTTTTTAACGTTTAAATTCAATTATTTCTTGAACTGCTAGTCCAGCTATAGTGGTATTTGCTACTTTTTTCTGAATTTATAAAATGGCAGCTATCTTTGTTTCTATGAAAAAATAACTTTGTCATGGATAAAACTTCTTTTTTGATGATAATGTATTAAAATAAAAATATATAATCCTCTATTAGTATTTTTAATTTAGGTTAATTCATTCAAAAATTTTAGCTACTTTGTAAAATTGAAATGAACATTTCAAATTAAGTTAGAATATTATTGTTTGTTGTTAAAGAATTTAAAACTTGATTTGTTTTTAGGAAATAGTAATACATAGAGAATTCAGATACATTTGTAATAATCGTATCAGTTAAAATTGTGGTTAAAAATAAAATTTTACAATTTCACTTCGAGATTTGAAATAAATGTAAAAGGTTGGTATTTTTTAACCATATATTTCATTGTGATTTCTAATGATAAACTAATTGATTCAAGTTAATGTTAGTAAACTAATGTCTTCAATAGGTAAAAAAAAATCGAATTCTAATTTTCCATTTTTAAATTTCCAGATTTTAAATGACGATTAACTTTTGTGAGCTGTTTTTTTTTCAGAAACTTTTACTAATAATATTTTGTTATATCTTCTAAATCAGTAAGATTTACCTTTTTAAGATGATACGAAAACGCTCATCTTGTTATTCCAATTATTTGCAAATGGTTGGCACTTTTTTGTGAGTTTCCAAAGTTTTTGAAATACTTTTACTTCTTTCTGCTAGAAATCATTAAAAAAAGCACTATACCATTTCAAACGATTTTAAAATACTAGCACAGAAATTTATTCTTAAAGCAGAATCAAATTGATTCTCGTTATTGCCATATGGATGTATTGAACCATATTTCTGTCCCAAATGAATAACCAGCTTATGCTGATTATATCAGCACTTTTTTATTCTTTCAATGGCAAGCAGTAAAAGAAATTTATACACCTTTGACCGTCATTATGTTTTATTTGTTACTGAAGAACCAAGATGCGTCTGCTAATTAGAGCTCTCCCTTTTTTCGTTACTTTTTATTCCTTAGTTATGTTTAGCGAGCTTTGTAAGTTAAATAATTGGCTCCGTGTTAGAAATAACATGAAAAAGATTTATTAAAACTATAACTGTAAAATAAAGAAGAGAAGTTGGTTCTTTATTTATATTTTAATTGCACTTTAAGCTAAAAAGAAGTAATCGTGTCATAAATAAGTGAGGTCAAATTTTCAGTTTTTTAAGACATCCTGAAATTGCATAGTGAATATGAATTTTTCTCCCAGTCATAGATATATATTACCTTATCTTGAATTACTCTTGAAAAAAGAGCAATTCAAAAACTAAGGCTGAAGACAGGTAAAATACGATAGTTATAATATATATATTTTTAATCGTTGCATTTTTTGCACAGATATAATGAACAATGTTTTGGTGTACTTCCACCAACGCCAATATTCAGCATACACTTTAAAAAGAAATCAAATTATTGTGAAATTTAAGTTATTCTGACAGTTAAAAGAGGGTTTTTTTAAATTTTGTCCTATGTTTTTCATTATTATAAATTACCAATTTATATCATTAACAGTTTAAAATTTCGGGACAATGTTACTGCCTCAGAAGATATACAACTTTAACACACCAAATTCCGCATTGTTTGAATAAATAGTTTTTATACGTTACACTCTTTGAAATTTTCACTTCTCTGTCTGTCGGGAACCTGACATAGTGGTAGCGCATCTTCCCCTAGAGTTGGGCACCCCAGGTTCGAGTCCTGGCTCGGGCATGGTTACTTTTCTGGGTTCTATCTGTAAGGTATGTGAATGTCCCCCCCTCTGTAAAAAGGGGCCATACAAGAAACTGTGATGAGTGAGTAGATAAGTAGTGAGTAGACGCTCGTTTCGGCTTAAAACTCGCTGATGCCTCGTCGAAGCATGTTCATGGCAAGTGCCAGTAATAACAAAAACACTTCTATGTCTCATTTTTGGGTTATATCATTGAATCATGATTTCAATGACGTCTTGATTCGATCCAAATTTGTTTACTTCAAAACTTATTTGTTGAGAAAGAAAGTTTTTTGAATTTTTTCTACTCAGATGAGCTTATTGATTTCAGATGCAAATTTCATGCATTTTTTTTAAAGATACATAAATATTATTCAAGCAGTTATCGATTTCCGAATTCTTTTGATTTTAATTTTTTATCTAATATTTTTTAATTAATTTGTTACATTTTATAGAGTAGAAAATAAATTAATGTTGCTCTATATGAAGTTTAATTCTCGTTATTTAAAATCAAAGAAAATTTTTTAATCAAATTTTTAAATTATTCTTTTTTCGGAATGGTTGTCATAAACACACCTAAAAAATATGAACTTTTAAAAGTAGGTAATACGAATTTATTTTTTGAAGATTACTGCCTTTAAAGCAGTTTAATTTTTATACAATGAAACATTTAGGTTTGTCAATGAATCTCAATTTTCTAAAAATTCAGGTTATTTATTAGATGCATTCCTAATATGTTAGTTTTATATTTATTAATCAATTAATTGATTCAATTTTTTAAAATTTATACATGTGAAGCGAATCCTATATTTGTGAAAGGTCAGTCAAGCGTCTGAAACTCGTCTAATATGCTAGTTTTATATTCATTAATATTTAAATAAAATTTTAACAAACAGTAATCGCCTTCTTCCTTAATATACCGAAACATTTTATCCAGTCGGCATCTATTGACAAAGAGAAGTCCACTTAAAATAGTCCCATTTCCGACCCTTTTAGCTACTGCAACAATAAGTTTCTTTCGCTTAACAACGGCCTTCTTGATTAGCATCCGTTGCTGTTTAATCCTGCCTATGCAGATCCGGCTCTTTCGCAACTTCTGCGGTAATGGTAGTGGTGGAATGATATATTTAACAATTTTCACAACAAAGCCTATCCTTGTAGTCAGCAAATAGCCTCAACTTTAATCAACCTTGACTGTTGTACCAAACTCGGTATCCCCCCTGCAAATCGCATTATCTTCTTTTCAGCCAGCGTACTCACGAGACGACACCAGAGGGTGCGACATCTAACCCATCTGCTTTGCGACTTTCCGCCCTCTTTCAAGTATTCTTCCTCTTGACTGAATGACGCATACATGGTCCATTTAAATGCTTTCTACTGTAAGGATAATGCTTTCTTTGTTCCAACTCTTTCCTGCACTTCCACTCACTCGGCAGTTGAAATCGGAGATAGGAATTTTTCACTCCCATACCTCAGTCTATTGTTTTAGTTTCGCTTTGAGCGTTATGGCGTATTTAAAATGAATACGCCACATTATGCTTGCGTGTTAATTGCAAAAAAAAAAAAAAAAAAATCAATGCTGTTTGTGTTCAGAGCTTAGACATTGAGAAAATAAATGCCACGTTGACGTTGAAAAATGCGTTAGGTTAAAATTGGGTACATTTCAGGCATGCATTGTTGTACAGATTTGCAATCTGTTGACTTGAAAATTTTTGCTATGCGTAAACATGGCCATTTAGATATACACATAGATAAAAAAAATTTCTGCACTTATAGTATTGACAAAAATAAAATGCTAAAATTATTGTATATAAAATGAGAAAACATCTAAGATACTTAGTTAAATTATTTACTAAAGGTGCAAATAAAAGCCGATTCCATCACCAAGTTTATAATATTTCTAATTTTTACCTAAAGATATATCCTAAAGCATTTTCTCGTGATTTTTTTTCATAAGCATTCATTTAACTGTTGGTATGATGTATTACAGATTTCCAAAAAATTTTAATAAGAATGTCAGCAAATTTCCTAAATATATTCTCCTTCATAATAATCGTCTAGACTGTTCTTATTTTTGGGTAAGCATTTAAAAAAAATGTCTAAAGTTTGAAAATTTGTCTGGTCTTTTGAATTAAATTCTAAAATCGTACTTAATTAAATTTCTTATTCAGTTCTATGAAGTTTTGAGTTTAGATTACGACCAAACGATATGCTCGTATGGATGGATAATATATTAAATTGATAAATCTATCATTTTTAAAAAGAAATCCTTACCTTTTATATAAAAGAAAATACTTATTTTAAATAAATTTCTTTATTTCTTACCTGCCTAGATCTTAAACTTCCGATATCTAGTTTTTTTAAAAAAAGAGTTTAATAAAGGCACTGTGAAAATATATATGAGGTTATCTGAATTAATATTTTTTACTTCTTTTCGTAAAATGAAATTACTTCTATATTAAAACTCTCTTAAGTAAAGAATAATATTGTTTTAGTTTAATATATATGATAGATAGTATTAATATTTTAATAATAATGTGTTATTCTCCAGACAATTCTAATCAATGACCCCTGAAGGAAAGAGAAAATATATGACATCTCTTGAAATGGAATTTACAGAAGCTCAACTTTCTCTTCAAACATTTTCTTTGCATAGTCATTGCGGACATATCCTTTTCATCCATCTTGACTATTTCTTTTTACTTCAAATCTATCCTTAGATGGTGCAGCTATAAAAGTTCTGGTTGATCCCTCCCTAAGCTTTTCAGCCACATTTCCCTCCCCCTTTTTTTCCTTCGTTTTTTTTCTCTTCTCCCCCTCCCCCCTTCTTTCTCACTTCACTTGAATTCACTAGTTCTCTTACCTCACTATTTACTTAACTGGAACTGTGGGGTCACAGCAACACTAAATGTGATTACATTCTTCTGAAGTGGTAGATTTTTCTTTTTCTTTTTTCTTTCAAGAAGAGGGGGGAGGGCGTGATGTATTTTATTTATTTCATGTGTTTTACTTCACATTTTACTCATTTTTCTTTATTTCTCGGCACTTTGAAGACGTGTTGCTCTCTTAAGGTAACGCCATTGGGTATTGTGTACATTAGTTCTTGAGAAGTGGAATTTGTCTGAGGTCTCATAACATAAAAGAAAATGAAATTCTGAATCTAAATAAAATGTGTACAAAAAATGCTTTTAGTCTTCGAGATGAAAATAATTCGGTTGTTATAAAATGTAAAATAAACTTAATAATATCTTATATCTTATCCACATTTACTATGTTAATATTTATACTAGCATAAAATATTTTTCACATATTAATTATTCATAATAATAGTTAATACAAATTGAATTTTGTATTATTGGCAGAACTTTCACTTGTGCGGTTAATCAAACTTTCAATCGTACATCATCAATGTAGGACGGAAGAGGAGACTGAAAATTCTCCTAACCTCCAAAATCCGCATACCAACCCTAAATTTTAAAATTATCTAATGTCTATAATCTCAATAAAACATAAAGCGAAATAATGAAGCATGGTAATTTAATAATATGTTACATTTTTAATTGGCTGAGGTGATAATGTTAAAAAAATCTTTCACAATGTTAAAAAATGTTAACAAATAAATCCTGAAAATGTTTAAAAAGTGTTAAAAAATAATTCCTAAAAATGTTTTTAAAATGTTAAAAAATAAATCCTTAAAATGTTTTTAAAATGTTAAAAAATAAATCCTTAAAATGTTTTTAAAATGTTAAAAAATAAATCCTTAA
>JAOUZG010047704.1:542084-565526 GCA_026289955.1 Argiope argentata | reverse complement strand
GAACATAACACTTAAGCAATTTTATTGAACATAACACTTAAGCAATTCTATTGAATATAATACTTAAGCTATTCTATCTATTCTATGTTTTTTAAGCAATTCTATGCCTTTTTCGCAACTTAAAAACGAAAATATTTCAAATTCAATAAAAGTTTTATTGTTCAACACATTCAAAAAATTACTAGTAGGAAATCTGTGTTGAAAATATTTCTTTCGTTAAAAAAAACACGAGACACCATTTTTATTCAGTGGAATAACTTACCTTAAAGAAAGTCAATTAATACTTCCAGCAGCGCTGAAGTGTTCGAACTCCTTACACTTTTCCGATTCCACCACTAAGCCACCAGTTCGCTGTCGAACATCAATCATTTCGTATTTTTAAGTGTAGGTAATTCCAACTTGAAATCTTTTTCTTCTCAAATATTTCATTTTGTACCCAAACCTGAACCATCGAAAGTTACGTTTTCTAATTTTGACGGATCGAAAGCTCGAAACTGGAAGTGAACACAGGAATGAAAAATGGGGTATTTCCTGGCGGAGTTTGGATTACTATTTAAATTTGGCCCGCTTTCATTTCTCCTCTGGTGCAAACTAGAAAACACACTCCTATCCCCCCCTCCCCTCATGCAGAAACAATGCTGACGAAAGCGTCTCCTCGTACCAAACATGTCAATATCGAAAATTCCTTATGAAAAAGACAAAAATGGAGAGCTATAGCCGACGTCGTAGCTGTCAGGATTTTTTCCCTACCCATTCTAAAACTCTTGCGGTTGTCATCCTCGTTGGTCTGACATGTTTTGTTTCCTCGCCTCTTTCCACTTTTATTATTTTTTAAAGGACCAAAAAAAGAAAGAAAAGGGTGAAATCTTTTCTACGTGTCCGCAGAAAAATGGAAGGTATAAATGTTTCTACTATCCGTTAAAGCTGACAGAAGAAAAATATTGTTTCCGTTTTTGATTTCGTTCTTCCTGCCTTTCGACTTAGTTCTGACGTTTGATGATATTGTAATGTTTACTGAGTTCGCTTTCTGTTTTACTGTTCTTTACAACTGCAATTGCACTGCGCCCGACTCTGAAAGTAATCGCGAGTTATGATTTAATTACTTTGAGTGTACGCTTATGTTATACATTTTCGTACTTATTTGTACAGTATTTTTCTCCTTCAATGACGGCTTCTAAATTCGTTATTTAATTAAATTATATCGTCTTTAAATATGCAAAAAAATTAATAAAACATTTGTGAGTTTCGTATTTTCCGTACTGTGTTACAAAAAAGCGGCAGTAATATAGGGATCATACAGAACGAACCTCTTGTAACCGAGTTCATGGGTTCGTTGTCCGTGTTTTCGGGAAAAGTAAACATTTGCTTAGTATGCTTCTAGGATATATTAAAAATGTCTTCGATGTCTTTTCTCCATATATCGTCTTTAAATAGGCGAAAAAATATTTTTGAGTTTCGTATTTTCAGTACTGTGTTACAAAAAAGCGACAGTAATGTAAGGATCATACAGAACGAGCCTCTTGCAACCGAGTTCATGGATTCATTGTCCTTGTTTTCGGTAAAAGTAAACATTTGCATAGTAGGCTTCTGGAATTTATTAAAAATGTCTTTTCTCTATATATCGTCTTTAAATATGCGAAACAAGTATTTTTGAGTTTCGTATGTTCAGGACTGTGTTACAAAAAAGCGGCAGTAATGTAGGGATCATACAGACCGAGCCTCTTGCAAACGAGATTATACGTTCGTTGTCCGTGTTTTCGGTAAAAAATATTTTCATAGTAGGCTTCTAGGATATATTAAAAATGTCTTCGATGTTTTTTATCCATATATCGTCTTTAAATATGTGAAAAAAATATTTTTGAATTTCGTATATTCAGGACTGTGTTACAAAAAAGCAGCAGTAATGTAGGCATCATACATAACGAGTCTCTTGCAACCGAGTTCATAGGATCGTTGTCCGTGTTTTCGGGAAAAGTAAACATTTGTATAGTATGCTTCTAGGATATACTAAAAAAATATTTGTGACTTTTGTATTTTGCGGTTTATGCAATTAATTAGCTTCTGTAAAGTAAGAATTAAAGAGGGGTCTATTTGCAACGGAGCTCTTGGGTTCGATGTCGGTGTTTTCAGTAAACGGAAACATCGACGTAGTATGCTTCCAGTGTATATTAAAAATGTCACCAGTGTGATAGCGTCTTAAGTATGTACTCTTGATACTATAGTAACGGTATCTATCTTGTTTGATGAGTAATCATGCGTTGCTATAAGGTAATGGGAACTTCAAATAAGGATGTCAATTAACAAGTGCTGTTAATTTCGCCAAAACGTCGCGTTTTGAGAATACTACATAGTCACAAATTTACGTTACGAATAAAGATTAGACAACTAGGCTTGAAAATTTTTTCACCGCTTGGGAGTCATTTTTAATAGATCACCAAATAATGAACTTCTATACATTTTTGTGCTTTTACTTCAAGCTCTTTCTTAAAATTGTGTGGTTGTTGTTGTAAATTCTTTCATGTGGTGCTGTTGAATGTTCAGTGTTGCACTTCAAACTCTTTCTTTACTTTGTGTGGTTGTTGTTGTAAATTCTTTCATGTGGTGCTGTTGAATGTTCAGTGTTGCACTCTGGATGTTTTGATGTATGTCACTGCATGCATTGTCACTTTTTGATTTTTTTAAAAAAATAAATTTTGCATGTATATTGTTACATGTTAATTCTATGTGTACATGTTGATTATGTTTTCATGTTTTTAAATGAAAAAAAGCTTTGAAATAAAAAGCTTTTTTTTATTTAATGTATGTGTCTATGATTTCAAAATCAATGAATAACAAATTTGAATAAAAGTAAAAACGTAAGTGTAATTTTATTAATATAATTTACGTAATCAGTTAGTTGATTTTATTATTTATTGGATGTAAAATATTTTTAAACATATTAAATAGTGACAAACATTTTTAATTTTTTAGATGTAAATAAAAATACTTTTAAAATTTTCTGAACTATTTAACTGTGAATTTATGATAATTTAATTATAATTTTAATTTTAAATGATTTTAATTTCTGTGAATTAGGATTTCAATTTAAGTTGAATTTATAAAGCTTCATATAAATTGTCTGCACATTCATGAAAGTAGCAATTTTTTCTTCTGCGTCTTACGTTGCAATAAAGTTGTTCCTTATGAAACTTCAATTTTTAGAAAGAAATCAAAAATTATCTCAAAGTATGGTTATGAAACCATTCTAGTTACATTTTTAATTTAAACAAAACTTATACTTTTAAGGTTTATTAATTGAGAAGTCTGAAGCTTGTAATATTTTTATTTATCTAAACAATTTGAATTAGATTTCGTCAGTTTAAATGTGATTATTTTTAACAATAATAATATTTAATTTATAACTAAAAGGAGCAAGATTTTCTCATTTTTTAATCATGTTAGAAAGTCATCTACAATATGAAAATTCTAATTCCATATAAAATTGTAGAAAATTAAAAAAAATAGCACGTATTAAATATTTATATTATATATTGCTAGGTTTTTTATAATGATTCTAAGAATATTTATTATTGAGTTTATTCTCTCTGTGCTTAAGAAATTCATTCTGAGCCAGTAATTAGATTTGAATTTTAAGGCAGCTAGATGCTAACTGGTAATTTTATTTATTTATTTTAAGAAAGATGTACACGTTATTTAGAGATGCATTGTTATAAAAGATTGCATCAGGAAATATGTATATTTATTTAAAAATTTTAATTTAATTTCTTTTATTTTTTAATTCATTAATTCTCTTTTGATTATTTTCAGTAGTAATAACTAAAATACACAGAAGTGAGATTTTTTCCAATTATCCTTCATATTTAATAAATTATGAATAAGATAAAATCCATTTACATTTAAAATAGCATTCAAATAATTAATCCTAATTTTTTATATATAAATATTTGTTTTATGAATTTTCCGAGCATTTTTTAATCACAGAAAAAATGTTCATTATCGAGGGCAAACATTCCTACATTTTTCGATAGCAGTATTTAAATTTAATTACTGATTCGAGCAAATACACATTTATAGATGTATTATTTGAAAATACACTATACACAGCATCTTATTTGCTTTAAAAATTTTGATCTAATTTTATTCATTAATTACAATATTGCTATAATTTTTAATAACAAGAAAATATAACTACAGGAAATTAATTTTTCCCCTGCTCTCGTTTGCTAAATCATTTGTAATAAGTAAAATCAATTTTCCTTTGAGACAACTGACAAATATGTAATCAATACCTGTAATAAATATTTATTTTATGCGTGACTAGATTAGTTTTTTTGATCACTGAAAGAATATTTATCATCTAGTGTATTTCTTTCAAAAAATAAGAAATTCGTACATCTCCGATAATTAGATTTGAATTTTAAGTCATCTAGGAGAAGTACAAAAAGTACTAGCATCAAATGCTTCTTTGCTCAATTGAATGAATGGGAATTTGCATATAAAAGAAGAAAAAAGTTTTTCCCTCTTTCAGCAACAGGTGCTGGAATGTAGTAATTGATTTCAGCATCTAGTTGAGTGAAAACATTTTATAGCTTTCTGTGAAACTTTTTCTGTTGATAGAGAGATAAGTATTTAAGAAACGTAAGAGAGCCCTTTTTTTTCCTTCGCTTTCGTCGGAAAATCAGTTGTAATTAGATTCATTTCAACATTAAAAACATTCTTTTTCGGCACTGCGTTAATGGCAAGTCAATTTCGCTCGCAAAACTAGAACTAGTGTGTGTATTTCTCACTGTTAATATAGATCGTTAATTACATTAGGTAATTAAACATTCCACACTCTCAAGTCCATTTTTTTTTGTCTCTTCGGCTTCTATAGTCACCTTAATGTTGATTCACTATGCTTTACTCCTTTTTTTCACTTTAATTATTATTTATCCTTCGAAAGCTTACCTTTTTCTTTCAGTTTCGTAGAATTTTTATTCCATTTTCACTATTTTTTTTTCATCTTAATAATCGAATTCTTTTCTTTGTTTCTTTCGCAAGAACACCTTCTGAATTAATGCACATATTTATGTATCTACATTAAATCTACAGTTAAATGTACATTAAATTTATATCGTGATAAATCCTTTAATGTTTCCGGAAATAACTTTATTTCTCTTTTCGATTCCCATGATGCGTCTTACATTTCTTAACTAATGAAATACGCGAGAAATAATTCTCCGCAAAAGCTTCTACACAATAGAAGATTAGAATACATTGGTCATTTTATTAAATATTTTTTTCTTGATGTTTTATGCATTACTAAAATGGCATCTCAATCCTAGTAATCCTAAATTAAGACATTAATGACAAAAAAAGTAAATAATTACTGAAGCTTTTGAAGAATTCAATATTATTTTATTGAATTCAATATTATGAATGCAGGGGATCACATTTTGCCATGATACTTTCTTCAAGATTTTCGGAGATAAGATCAGGTCATGCCTTTTTATGAATTATTCCAGGCATCCTTCACCAACTAAAAATCTATTCATCCAGTATGAAGAGTATAAAAAGTAAAATTATCTACTGACAGATTAGAGAACAAGAAGATGAGCTATGCAAGGGTAGTTAAATATTTAGTATGTTAAGACTCTTTAATTTCCTGACAGAAGAAATTTCTGTGCTAAGATAGCTTCTATATCAATATCAAGAGAATGATTAAATATTTTGTTTAGCTTGAGTGGATATATTTTATAACTAATCATTAACTTCAACTAATTAAAGTTTGAATAAAAAAAGACTATTTGGTAGATATGAAAAATATGTATGCACAAAACAAACTTTATGTTTATTCAAGAAATAAGCATATATTTATAAGCTTACTAGTTTATTTATATGCCCAAATTAATTTTTTTTTCTTTTAAAACAAATCAACGTTCATTTTTATTCTATTTTCGACTCATCAATTTTTTCATAAGGGTAATCTTAGAAAAGCCTTTTTATTTTGAGAAATTATAATTTTACTCTCTTGTATTTAAATATGTTCTGTAAAGGCTAATTAGTTTATTTGCATTTATAGTGCAAGAAAAAGATTTGGTTATGATGCACCAATTTGTCTAAAAAATTTAATTAGATGTGTACGGATAAAAGGAGATGACAGCCCTATTGAATTTCAAGGGAACTCAAATTACCTTAATATGCTAATAAATGGCATTCATCGTTTTCTAAAACGTAACAATTAAAAGTTTTATTTTTTTAACATTTATTTTATACATTTTTTTACTACATATCTTATTTTCAAAATAAGATACAAAAATAAATTATTTTGTTAATTCAATTGATTCCACAAATTTTTTTGCAAGTAAACTAATCTTTAAAAAACTTTTTATGAATTGTACATGCATGTTTTTTATTGTCCGTAATTTATTCAAGGCCCATTTGACAATATTAAGAACTTTTATAGTTATTTTTCAAAACAAAAAAGGAATCTCATTAAGCTTTGCCATATTATATAAACATTTTAGTCATTCAGATTATACAAAAATGTACTCCATTTTTGCTTCAAATTTCAATTTTATTTGTTTATTTTATCATTTAATTAAATAAAATTTACAATTCTTTTAGTAATGGAAACTTTTTCAAAAACTTTTCCGCTTGTTAAGATCCGCATGAAAAAGGCATATAATTACATGCCTGATAAGTTATTCATTTTACTCACAACATAAAAATACTTACTTTATTTTTTGAATAAAAGTTTCATGTCCCGCTTAGCTTTAGTTTCTGAGCATTTAAATACTTTTTATTCTTCTCTTTATTTTAAATATAAAGTTTGATACTCATTCCATTCGATATCCTATTTTGAGTTAAAATAAATATTTAAAAAACAGAATTAAATAAAATGTTTAGGGGAGCCAATACTGTAAAAAAAATGAAAAATAGCCTTTTAACGAAGTGAAAAGGCTTCGTTTTTCTCGCTAAAAAGAGATTTTCGCTTGAAGAACATTTTTAAAAATTTTACCTTCTGCTTTGAAGGTTTGCTTCTCAAATATCAAAGTCTTCTTTTTTAAAAAAAGATAAAAATAAAACCATAAAAATATTTATTCAGGCTTAAGTGTAATAAACCATTTGATATGTAAAGAAGAAGGGTTTTTCTATGCACAAATTAGCCGCAAAACTAAGAAAATTAGCATCTTTCTTGATAATTTGAGCTAAAAATTTCGCAGCAACTTTAGACTTTCTTAAAAAAAGAAAAATTGACAAAAAAAAAAGATTTATTAGTTTCAGTCATTCGTTTAAAATCTTTTTCTGGTGCTATGAATAAATAAATAGTTTGGGGAGATTTTACATGCGGAAAAGTTTTAGATGACGAATTGAATTATAATTATTATGTTGTCTAGCTTTATTTTTAGGTATATTTTTATTATTAAGCAAAACAAGTTGTGTTTTTTATATTTCTCTTTTGTTAATCTTTTATACATTAACTCCAACTAGAATTTTGACAAAAAAGAAACGTTTTAATTCTAAAAATTGATTAAAATATTTTACCGTTGTTTATTTCTATTGTTAAATTTCATAAAAAGTTCACTTAGATAGACCATTATTCTCCGTTTTATTAATAAAAAAATTAGTTAGAGGCTTGATATAAACTAGACTTATTGGGTGAAATTATAAATCTTATCTTCCAAAAAATCGTCCAGATTATAATATCGTTTTCAAAAGTTTTTTAAATTTTAAATCTTATCCTCCAAAAAATCGTCCAAATTATAATATCGTTTTCAAAAGTTTTTTTAAATTATAAATCTTATCCTCCAAAAAATCGTCCAGGTTATAATATAGTTTTCAAAAGTTTTTTAATTACTTTCTAAGATTAATTTAGAAGTCTAGATTTTATCTTCGGATTTTATTTTAATTTTATATGGATTATTTGCGTGTTTTGATAAACTTTAAATTTTTTTTGTTAAATAAATCAATTAAATGCTTCATAAATTTTCGGATTATTCATCCATTGTAGTAATTTTTCTAAAAATGCTTTTGATCCTGAAAATTTTCTTTGAATTAAAACCCACTGATAAATTTAGCAGTTTTTTAAAAAATATTTGTTAGGTTTAAAATTCAGTTGAGCTAATGGCTATTAAACTCACTATTTGAAATTAATATTTATTCTTGTGCCAGAATATATTTCGAAAATTCCCATTTACATTGAATATTAAGATGAGTTTTTAAAATACTTTTTAAGTTTGCCTAATTGACTGGCTACTATGCAAATATTTGAAAGCATTTCTTAAATATTTTATCAGTCATTATCTTCAGTGATATCAGCTAGTGAATAATTCTAGTATTCTTGATTAAGTGCTTTTATTCACATTTAAAAAAAAGAAAATCCTCCCTTATCCTTTCTAAAACTAAAGCAGAAATTCTAATAAAGTACTTTTAATCACTTTAGATAAAAGAAACCAAAAATACCAACCAATATTTCCGTCCGTAGCAACAATGTGTTTCTCGGCCTTCCTCCATTTCAGAATTCGTGATCCATCTCTGATAGGTATCCAAGTAAAGGTATTCTAATTTTTGCCATTTTTCTTATCTAGCCAGCGAGTATTCTCATGGAAACAAATTCTCTGAATTCCAAAATATTCTTCGCGAAGACCCAAGAATTATTTCACTCTCAGAATCCGTCTTCTCAGTTTTGAGTGGCGAGAGAGGTTGACTTGACGTTTTCGAAGTGTGAGATGGTAAGACCGCATTGGGAAGATTAATTTCTGCGACTACGTCTTGAAAATAATTTTATTCCAACAAAATGCCTTGGGATGATGGATCTTCACGAAACGTATACTGCCTTGGCGTTCCAACAAGAATAACTCCAGGCTTTGTGGCTTTCCACATTGTGACACTTATGCCACTTCATTTTGTGAAACTGTCAGGTTTGCTTCGGTGTGAAACTCAAGGATACCTATCACTGTGTAGAATGGGCTGGACTTACTACAATGGGTTAAAAGAATGGGTAAGACAAGCACCCAAATAACTCTGACGTTACAATTGTATGGATGTATTATACTCCAAAATATCTGAGCTGTGGTAATGAATGTGAGTAATTAACGCTCGGCGGACTTACTGCAGTTTCATGAAGTTGCGTGTTCCAAGGTCTCTTCCCCCAACACGCATCCGAGGAAAGTCTTGATGTACTTACTAACTGCATTAACTTAGATTAAAAGAACTCGCATTTTAGAAAAGAGAAAAATCTCTCCGTCCCAAGTTTAACATGAAATACTGATTACATTTAATCCAAATGCACTGGCTGTTAAATTTCTCACCTGATTTCTTTTAACTTTCCTTTTTTATATATCCATCGTTTTTTTTTTTTTCGCTTTCTCGCTGTACACTTGATTGAGTCATCAGAAATCTTTAAATAGAACCAAAGGATAGGTAATTTAAATCCTTGGTCGTTTTTTGATGTTCGTAGTAACTAGTATTTCTTAGAAAATTAATTATCATTGTGAAAGGCTATTTCTAAAGAGCTAGAAATTCTTTTATACTTATTTTAAGCTTTTTAAAGACTTAATGGGAGCTGATTGTATAGCTATGAAAGTCACACCAATGTTACGCAATTTTTTTCGGGACTGAATGTGTTCATCGGATGATTATTTTTTGATAATATCTAGATTGGGTATGTTTTTAAAATAAAGCGAAAAGAAAAATGAATTGAAATCTTTTATTAGGTTGAAATTCGTATAGTTGATATTAAATCTTATCATTTTGATTTTTTTCTTTGTTTAAAATTGTCATCAATGGCTGTTGCCAAATTTCGAAACCAATTTTTAATCTTTCAGACTGGACAAGTAATTAGCTGTAGACTGGCATAGTAATTAGCGTTGACTTAGTAATTATTAGTGAAAGCTAAAATTGATTTTATTATTTTATTCTATAATTCATTAAATGTTCCAGTTTAATTCAGTATTGAGAGTCAATAAAAAATATGCTTATTAATATTTAAAAATAATAATTTTTCTAAGCTTTCATCTTTGATAATTCTGTAATTAATTCATTTTAATATATTTTGGATGTAGGGAATTTAAATCAAATCTTAATTATTTAATGTCACTACTAAATTCCCATATTTTGCAATCAAAACTTTACAAAAATCAAACATTTGTGATAAAAAAAACAAATGACATGGCGTTAAATAAGATTCAAAAATAAATAATAATGATAATTTTTATTAGATCGTCAGAAAATAATAAAACTAATTATTGTATTATTATATTTGTAAATATATTTTATGTAAAAAAATGAATGCATTCAGTTCTGAAATCTTTATTGCGATCGTATGCATATGTGCTTGATGGGCGTGTTTGATGAGCCAATCCCATCCATCATTTCAGCCCGACGAGCCAAGCCTGAGCAGAAGCTAGGGTGGCCCTAGGCCCCAGGCTCAGTGGCCCCAATGACTCGTTCTTCGATGGAAGTGAGGCACCTGAACAAACGGCTCAGCAAGCGACTGAAAGCCAAGGCTGCCGTGAATCGGGCTGCACTCAGCAAACAGCTTTTCCAGAGCCTCTTGGCTAAATCTTTGCTCAAAGGCAGAGGCCTTGCCATCCGGACTTCGACGCAACAACTACCTTTACCGCTTCCTTGGCTTGCTTTACTGGTACTTCTTGTCTTTTACTTCTTTTACTTCAAACTCCCAGTAGCTCTTACTATCACCTTTAGTTTAAGAATTAAATATTGCATGAGATTTCAGAAATTTTAGTAGAAGAGCTATGGAGCTGATTTATGCTCAAGTGACACGTTTCGTGTGTACTGAGCTAATTGAATTTGGTATCGATTGTGGATCCCACAAGGTATAAAATGGACGTGCCGTCACAGGAGTAAGTAAAATAAAATTCATTTACGCGTCACATGACTTGCGCATGAATATTTGTCATGTGATTCTGATGTCATATACAGTCTCTCCATTGAAATCAAGAGGAAAATGTATGGAACGTGGTAAAATTGCCTTATCGATTTCCTGATACAATCAGTTACTGTAAATATTTTCTTTCAAACGTATTAAAGCTTTAAAAATCAAACTTTTAGCTGTTAATTTAGTTATAAACATAAGAGATTACAAAGTCTCTCTGAAATTTTAATCAGAATTTCATAAAAAATTACTAACTTAGCGGATATTTTTTTAAGTATCCCACTTTTGATTTCATCCTGTTAGTTCAATCGCAAAACATAGCTTCTTTATTTTGCTCAATACAGGTAATAAACTTTCCTATTTTATTTATCTTGAATTTTCTTATTTTTAAGCATGTTTCAATTTCCAGAAATTCTATTGGTAATAATGATCATTCAATTCAACTTTTTGGATGAGAATGAATATTTTTTTATCAATGCTATCTATATTACATTTTTGCTTTTTTGAAGGTAATTAAATTCCTTACCATATCAAAATGCATGTGCTTTTTGTAATGATGCATGAAATTTATAGTTATTATTTATTTCCAATTTCTGAATGTAGCTGTTATCAAATTTTTTCTCCTATTACTTAGATATTCTGATATTAAGTACTTACTATGTATTTTGTTTTGTTTAAATAACTTTACCTTATCACAAATATTTAACAAAGTCATTAGTTTTTTTAAAAAACCATGAGTCTGATTTTTTTTCAGATAGAAAATTTGAATTGCAAAAATTCAAATCTTATCAATCTTTTAATTCCAACTTTCATCAATGCATCATTCAACAAAAATATATGACCTTCACTAGTAACTGATTTAAAGATAAAGCAATCGTTAAGTCTAGTTTAAATTCATTTCGATTTTTTTTATTTTGAGAGAGCGGAACATAAGCCTAATTTACTTGCTATATAAATCAAAAATAAGGATTTTTTTCTTTATGTCAAGACAAAATTCTGCCTCAAGTTGTATTAATTATTATTACAGAAAAATTCTCAACATTTTCAAGTTGATACATTAATTAAGATTTTTCGGCTGCGTTAAAGTCAAGGATTTCTTGATAGGTCAAATGCACTAGATGCCTTAACCGAAATTCTTACACATTTAAAAGTCAAAAAAGAATAAAACAGGATGCTGAATTCTTGTAAAGAACAAAAGTGAGAAACGCAATCTCAACTTACACTTACGAATGACCTTAAAAGCTCTAATAGAATAGCACTTCATAATAAAGCTAACTTGAACCACTTCATCCGATATCAAGCCATAAATTGAAAGAAACTTGAAGCCGAGCAAACGGAAACTCTTCGTGCGGCATCTATCGTTCTCCAACATCTGGTCCCGATAAAGACAGCTGTATAGTTTCTGTAGAGCCCTTGTTTAGCGGCACGCGCCCTTCAATATGATCTAAGCGGTTTAACCCTTTAAGTATTCAAAGAGCAGAATTTGAAATACTTGAGAAAGATATTCTTTTATGCGATAACCCGATAGCGATATTTTGTTGCATTATAAAAATAAGGCGATTTCTGTGCATTCAAAAATAAATTGAATAAAAACGGTTTTAAAAAGCACACTTTTATCAGTGCGCTAGAAATTTAATTTTTCATTTTAATTATTTTCTAAATTTTAGTCTTTTATCTATTATAAATATTATGGAAACTTGAAATCAATTTTTTCGAAAATTTATTATGTTCCGCAAATTGTTTTGAATCAAATTTAATTGGATAATTTAATTAAATTATAAACAATGAAAACATTAACGTTTTGAATTTTTATTAAGAATGCATATGTATACAGTATTTCAAAAGTATAATGCATCGAAAAAGGAGTAAGAAAGGGAGCATAACTTATGCATAACTTTACGAGAATAACTTATCTATTTTAAAAAAACCAATGTAACAATTTAACCAATGTAACAAACCAATGTATAATATATCAAATTATAAAAATTTGTTTAGATATTAATATTTTATTAAGTAGCGATTTGATATCATATTTTCTTTTTTGGGGGGGTTTATAGATGAATTAATTTTATATGGAAATCAAAATTACTTTTATAAACACATTCTTACTCAAACAATCATTCTTAGTAATTTTTACTCTATTTAATTGATTGATTTTTTTTATTTCAATTTAATTTAAATTAAATCTCAATGAAATACGATAAAAGTTATTTTTTTAAATACTAACCATTTAATTATTGATTACATTAGATATGACGGTTTCATGTTTATTAATTGCGAAGAAGATTTATTTCAATACATGCTTGTGCTTCATGGTCACGTTTGATTCTAGTCCCATAAAATAGAATAAAATATTAATTCAATGTCATACAAAATTTATAATGCTTGAATTTAATTTCTTTCCTAAATATAAAAATAACTAGAAGAAACTGATGTTATAGAAAATTTGTATATAAAAAATTATTTTTTTAAAATTATTACCCCTTCTGCTGCTTAATTTGTAATAGCAAATTTTCTTACTAACATTTACTGCATTCCATAAAGTGCTCCAGAAATTCCTGCAAATGTTTTTACCATGGAAATTCCAATCAGATTTTTTGAAAAATAAATTATCATTTTGTTAATGCATGACATGGTTTTCGGAAACAAAGAAAAAGGATTTTTTTTAGAAAACGATCGCGGAAAAGAAAATTTTGGAAAATTCATTATATTAAATTTAACATTTAATTTAGTTATTTTTAAATATTTTCAAATATTAAAAAGTTGAAATAAAAATTGCGCTAAAATTTACGACTTTTGTTTCGTGCAATAATAAGTTTATTTAGGAATTATTTGTCTATTGTAAAATGCGGATGGAAAGCCCGAATTTTCAAAAATACTCATTTTCTTCACCTTATATTACTCTATAAATAGTCAGGTGTAAAAAAAATATTCACCATCAAATGTAGCTGCAGTAATTGACCATGCTCTCAATTTTAATAAGAAAATTAGCAAAAGGTTTTTCCATATCATTTTTTATTGGTCAAATAAGGAAAGATAATGTTTCCATTACAGTTACCCGTTATACATAGAATTCAGTAAAATATGTAAATGCTTTCAAATATTTAATCCTTTTTTTTTCATATTCATTTTCAAGATCTAAAATATTGCTACTATGTATAATTATTAATTAATTAATCATTTTACGTACAATTCTGAGGTGTTTAAAAATAAAAAAAATCTTTATAGAAAACTGTCTGTCTTGTAAAATTTTTATTAAATCTACAAAAAAATACGATTTAAAACAAATTTCTAAGCTATCATCAGTAAAAACAACGGATCTGAAGTATTCTGCGCATTTATCCAACTCACTAAATCTCATAAACGCTTGTTATGTATAACTTGCTCATAGATTAGATCATGAACCCGTTATATATAGAATGAATTTCAAACACTACATAATTATAATTAAAAATTAAAAATCTTAATGAATAATAGTTGATCTAATAGTTAATAATAGATCTAATAATTGAAGCTAATTAAGTGAAAAAGAAACAGGGGTTTGATTACTCTATTTCTCCATTTTAACTTAATTGTTATGTTGAGAAGTAAATATTTTATAGAGACTAGATAAGTTAAATTGAAATTTCTCATTTTTTCACATTTAAAATTTTCTATAAAAATTAAATTATTATTGAATATAGAACAAAAATTCCTCTTCATTCTACAAAAAATGAGAGCTTTTCCTTCTCAGTAAATTTCATAGAGTTTCTGAATACTCCAGATGGCATTAAAATCAATAAAAATAATGTTAATTAGCCCTGCTATTATTTAAAAAATTCCTAACATTATTTTCTTTGCTGCTGGCTCATTATTTTAGATATCAACTTTTTTTGTTCTATTAAAACAAACCATCTTCTAGAGCAAATCGAATTATCTCTAAAGAGTATCAAATGCAAAAAGCGAAACATAATTTTTTTTTTCCTTTTTTTCAAAAATATATTAAAACCCTTTCCCCCCTAACGGAATACGTAAAACTTTTTCACCGCCTTTCCCAGAACAGCTAAATAACAAAATACTAATGGTTCTTTGATAAAGAGTATTAGCATTGCGATTTTTTGTGCATATGCTTTCAAAGTCCATTAAATGTTACTAATAATTAAATTTAATGGATTATTGTTTGAGAAAGTGACCAACTCTGTTGTATTTTAAAAGGAATTTTTGCCTTCAAAAAGTATTTTGCAGAAACTCCCCCCCCCCCTTTTTTTTTTTCCTTTTAGTATTTATTATCTTACAGTCGATACGAGAGTACTTTTATCTTATAGTTGTTTATTTTCAAAGACAACCGGAGAACTATCATTCAATTTTTTTTTCTTTCACGATAGCACATTTATGATGCTTCAGCAACATCCATTATGATAGCGTTTCTTTGAGAAGGTATCTCTCTTCGGTTCCTTTAAGTAGAAGTATTGTTTTTCTAGCAGATACTGTGGTTTTAGTGGAAGAGATCCATTTCTGTTACTGTGTTAGTAATGGAGAAAAGAGTCACCACGGAATACGTTATCAAGAGATACATTACTTGCATATAAAACTCCTCTCCCATTTTCTTCCCTATTCTCTTAGCTTTAAGATTTTTGAACTACTTTTAAATTTTTGCATATATGGTCAGGTAGCAACATTTCCTGCTATTTATTGTTGAAATTGAAGTATTAACTGGAAAAAAATACGATTTATTTTTCGAATGTATGTTTTGAGAATCTTATTTCGATAACGTATTTTTTTATGAATTTTGACATACCATGCTTTTTATTCATTGGATACAAATTTATTTCGCTGCGTTTTCTAAAAAATAAATTTAATTCGTAGACCGAAGAATATCTATGGCAAGAAATATATATATATATATATTCGAAAATATCGGAGGTCGCTTCACTGTTGGGAAAAAATATCTTTCCACTCGATTCTATTCCTTACATTTTGATATTTCTACATGATCTATTTCCTCTCTATATTCATTCAGCTGTTTTAATATTAATATTTTTATATACCTTGATATTTAAATAAACTTTCTTGAGGTTATAAAATCATTCAATAGATATGCATGAAAATCTTAATTAATCACGAAGGGTAAGTAATATATTGTTGTTTTATGTTATTGTGCTTCTTAAATATACGGCAGAGTTGTTTTCTTGAAAAACCTAGATTATCAAATGCCATATTATTACATATACCCTTCATATTGTTATAGTAAAGTGAAGTAAAATAGTAGAGAGTCATAGATGGTTTGAAAGTCTTTCTTGGAGGTGAAATAAGAATGTTTATTCATCTTTTAAAGCCAATTATGTAAAACGGTAAACAAAAGCAATTCATCTAATCAATCTTCAGGAAATAGGTATTTAAAACTATAAAAATATTCGATCTTACAACCCTTTCTCATGAACCAATAAGCGCCCATCTTTTGGCTCATATGAGTCATATTTTATTGGCTCAACCTTTTTATGTCCAGGTGAAGTTCTATATCAATTTTTTCTTTCTTGGCTGACTGAAAGAAAGACCAATCTATGCCCAAAAATTTTACTTTTTTGTTCCATTTGCATTTAAATGTAAAAAATAAAATAATAAATACCAATAAATCAATTTTTAATGATTAATTATAAATTCAGTTTATCAATGAAAAAATTAAAAATACACAAGTAATTGTGTACTAAAAGTAGAGTTTTAAAATTATATTCTCTTTTATATACTTTGATTTATATTTCATTGTTATAAATATTATAAATTTTTGGAATAATCGTTTTTCAATTTCATTATCAGATTGAGCCATTTATAAGGAATCAAAAATTAGCTAAGAAATTAACTCCTAATTGAGATTTGGAAATATTAAAATAGTGTAATGCTATCAAAAATATATATTACTGAATTCCAACCCCCACAGTAAGCATTATTGTATATCAAGCTCTTTATTAACCCTCTACCACATATGGGTCTATATTTGGTATTGCAATTTTGATTCAATTTTATTTCCAAATTAAGTATTATAAAACAATTCAAACTATTTTAATCCATCAAATATATAGCAATAATAAAACGCAAAAAAATTGTCTATGATTTAATGACATTTCGAAATAACCCCACTTTTGTGCAAGTGGGTGAAAAAGCAGATTTGAAGGGCGATTGATTCATTTTCAAAAAAAACCCGATAACAGAGTAAAACGTAAGTACTTTTTTTTAAAAAAAATATTTTCATAGAGTCCATATACTCATCTTTCTCGACGGATAATTATTTTTTCGCTCTTCAACTGCAATGGTTTTTGTCTCAGTGCGTACAAACCTATATATAATTCTGTATTAAAAAAATTTACATTATTTTTCTTTTAATATGCCTTATCGATAATTAAATGAAGCTATTCACACCTTTAAATGACTTTTAACGCTTTATGAATTCATGCAGTATAGGGTTAATAAACATGCAAAAATGAAGTCCAAATTCAAGAATCATTAATACGAGAAGAATTAATTGTGTAAACGCACTAATTTGTTTAGTTCTTTCTCCCCTATTCCTTTTTAATCATATAAATGCCAATTTCTCTGTATATGACTTCTACAAAGCTTTGCCTCTCCTTTTCAAAATTTAATCACTTAAAATACCTGTTTCCTCGCGTTGATTTGAGTACTTAAAATCACTGTCTAACTACATGCCTTAACACAAGTGAACCAGTTAAAATTGCTGGTATTCCAGAAGACCAAGCAAATGTCTAAGGATTTTCTCTGGTAGATTAACTAGTTCCCTGGAATTGTACGTGATGTCAATAAAAGTCTAAGAAATTGGAAAGTGATATAACTCGGAGCCAAGCGTTCCACTATCGCCAGATTTGAGGAAACTGCTTTCTAGAAAGCACTTTTCGGAACTCGCTGGGCTTAAATGCCTCCTTCAAACCATTCTACAGAAATCGCGAAACTCCAGCAATCTATTTACCGACCTCGTTCGTAGGGAGATAAACTTTTTCTCATTTCTTCGGACAGCAGTCTTGATCCGCATCTCCTACGATAAAAGAGCCGTTAGTTGAAATTAACCGTCGTATATCCTAGAATTGTTGAGCCTTCGACTTAATTTCTTTTGATGACTCAAACCAACGAAAGAGTTCGTGAAATTCTCACTGGACAGACAAGGGACTCACTATAAAAGATTCGCATTTTTGCTAGAGGCAAACCATAAGGGAGTACTTCTGGAGGTACTGAAACTGAAGAGAGTTGAGTGGGTCGATGTAAATTCTAGGCCAGCAACTGTATGGGCAATCCGAGAATCGGTGGATAGTTCTTATAAATTAGATAATGCATTAAAATTGAGTGGAGTCAATTTATGTTTGAGTTATTCACATAAAGTGCATCTTATCTAAACTGATAAAAGAACACAGAAAGCATTTTTCATCGTAACACTAGAAACAGTTCTTTTACAAGAAATATTTGTTATCTTTTACTTCATGCCTTTTTGGTAGAGAATTTAGTAGTAATATAATTCTATTTCTCATCTCAGAAATTTTATTCCTTTTGTTAGGTTTTCTTTTAGTTGTTTCTAATCTAGTTTTTTTTTAAATATTATCATGCCAGAACATGATGTTGTTTTGGGGATGAGGTTTATGGCGTCAACAAAAATCCGTAGGGAAAAAATAAAAATTTTATTATCTGCACGAGCATCTCAAAAAGTCAGCTTTAGTAACATGTTGCCATTGCATTTACAAAAGCTCAGATTTAAAAAATAAGTTGATTACTACAGCAAATAAAACCTAGAAAAATGTAATTTTGAGCACGTGATTATATGAAATGAAATAAATAGGAAATGTGATATGTTTTTTTAAAAAAAATAAATGCGACAAAGTATTTTTTATCGTTTGAAATACTAAAGTTACCAATTCAACGAAACAATTAAAATGAATAAAAATATGATTTAACTTGCACGAGCAGATGTTGCTTGGCCGTTCAGGAAATTTTATTCTGGCATGATACATAGATATATGTATAAGAGATTTCATTTTAATCTTTTTAAATTTAATTTAAAACAACATATTTCATTGTAGAGATTTCTTTCATGATATTTATTTTCATTAGATAAAATTAAATTACAGGGTCCATAATATTATTCATTCATTTATCGAAATAGATTAAAATGAAAAAAAACTCAAGTGGTCACATTAACTGAAATCAATAATAAATATTAAATTTTATTATAGGGATTTATTACCTACTGTTCTCTGCAATATATTAATTGTTTATATTTAATTACGATGTAAAAGTCTCATTTATTGTTATAATTAAATAGCATAAAATTTTATTCCTTTATTATAAAGATTCCATTTAGATCTCGATTCTCAGATTTAAAGGCGTTTTATTTTGTCACGTATACTTTTGATACTTATTGATTTAGTATAAAACAGAAAATAGTGATAAATCATTTTCTAAAAATTTGAAGCATTTTATTCTTGTTAATAATGTATCCCATATCCTTGTTAATAAATTAAAATTTCAATTAATGTGAAATTATCTCCCTGAGCGGATTTAGGGCTTCAAGAGTTTCAAATTTTTTGATACAGTTAAGTATTCAATGAGTACTTCTAAAGGTCTTAAAACTAAAAAAAAATATTAACTTTCTTAATGTAAATATTGCAGGATCAAATATTTGAACAATTCAATAATTAGCAGATTTTTTTAATAAAATGAGTGGATATATGAAAATTTAATTTCCCAAGAATCTTGTTCACGTTCTTTTATTTAATAAGGTATATGAGGATTTGCCTTCGACCCAAATGCAGCTGTTTGAAATTAATCATGAATATGCATCGTTCATTATTAGTGCTTCTAAGAATTTTTAATTGAAATTCTTGCCTCTTTTTTCAATTCTTGACCTCTTATTTTTGAAAATTTAGAGAGCCAAAATAGGTTTGAACAGTTTTACTTTGTTTTTGTGGTTGTTTTATCTTTTGTGATAATGAACTTTGAAAAATCTGAAATTTCTTAAAGTAATTAAAATGCTTAAAGCATTTTGCTAACTCTATTCTTGCAAATATTTTGAAATTCCCGTAATTTCTCCAACGAAGTTTAATTAATCTTATGAAGAGAATCATTTTTTTATTATCACCATACATTTTAAACAAAATAAAATTCGTTTTCGGCACTTTTAATTATCTTTTTATGAAAGAATATTCAGAGTTTATTCCATTTTAATTGTTTTTGTAGTTTTCTAAGAAATTTCTTTTCAAAAATTTCTAGAAAAATTGGAAACTCATTTACTTTATTTATTTTTCAAGAAAATAACTTTCACACGCTTAAAGGGAATTTAAAAATGAGAAATTCTTAGAAACTTAATTATATCTGTATTTTTCTTTTCATTCACAAACCTGCTTTGTCTTATTTTTTCTAAGCATTGAAAAAGAGTTCTAGTTTCTTTCCATTCATAAATAATTGGTATTAAATGTGATGAGTAATTTAGGAGTAAAATGAAACCCAGCATTTTTAATTGAAATGAAATTGTTAAAAATAGATAATGTATTTAAATTTGAAAGCATTTCAATATCTTTGTTTCATCATTAATATTTCTTTATCTATACATGTGATATTTTTTCTCTCCTTTTTTAATTTTAAAGTTGAGTCGTATTTCCTTTGATGTTTTTATGCGTTATAATAAAATATAAATTTAAAACTAATTTTTTATAAATGTTTTTGAAGATGATAAATAAATTTTGTAATATTAATTGTTTCTTTTCTCTCAGACACAAATAAATATTTCATAATATCTTATAATGCTAGAATAGCGCTTAGGAAATACTTTAACATAGAAAATACTTTTAAAATTACGAGAACAACTCTTAATTTTAACACATACCTTCCAGAAATTGTTTGAAATAATTAGTCATTATTTTGTAGTTGACAAACCTTTCTTGAAGTTTAAAATAATACTTCGTTTAAACAAATTATTCCTAATCAGTTTCTTAAACTTATAATTAGCTAATTAATTTTCTGACAAACACAATATTTCCATGTTTCCTAGAGAATCAATGACTTTCAAAATCAAAAACTTCATTCGAAACTTATTATAAAGTCTTCAATGTCAAATTGAATAAAGCAGGCCGACTTAAATCTCAATTACCAAAGATACTTTATGTTACCAGACATGAAAGCTACCATTTAACATTCTGAACTTGTCCATTGATGACCCAAGCTACTCTACAATGAACTCTTTTACTATGCAGCTAAATTTCAAATAATTTCTTCTTTTTTTCTCCACTCTACAGAAGAGCAACACCTCTTGCACGTTCAGAAGTGCTGTTTCAAAACTCGTAGTGCTATTACTATCTAATCCATCTTTAGAGGTTGACACATTATAAACACAGGATGATTAATGTACTCCCCAATCTCATGAAAGAATGTTCAAGGCAGCCTTCTCGGGTCTCACTTTATAGGCCTTGCATATCAATGCAAGTGAGAGTTCTCAAGCAAAGGTAAAGGAAAGGCGTTTTAAAAGGTAAAGGAAAGACGTCTCTTTGCTTCCTGAATGCCCTCGCGTGCTCCTTTGTCTAGATGCCCACACTCTTCTGCTTTAATTCGGAATTTTTAAAACAAATGAAAAATAAACAACTTGAAACGATTTGTCATGCACGTAAGAGATGAGACAACTTACTTTAAGCAACTAGTTTCTTCAAGTTTTTCAGAGCTGGGATATATCTTGTTTAATTTCCCCATAAGAGCACTGTCTTAATCTATCACGCCATTTATTTCAGGCGCCCATTTAAAGTTTGACTAATGAGCTTGCTTCTTTGTTTTAAATATTTCATTCATTCATTCATTAAGTTATTTTTATAAAAGGGTTTTTATTTTTAAAACAAGTAATATAAAAAAATTTTAATCAATTCCTACTTAGATAAACAAAGAAAATATTTATTGTAGTTATTTTTAATAAAATAATTACAATTGCTGTTCTACTGTTTCGCTTTACAACGGAAGGAGGGGCATTTATCTTAACATGGAGGACTTTGTGACCACGACAGATGTAATAACGTCCACCACACACGGCGAGTCTTCGGCTAGCTCGTTCGAACTCGTAGCCCAAGGGATGCGAATCCACCGCCCAACCAACTAGTCTATCTCGGCCAAACAATTGCAATTACTATAAATAATCTATCAAAAAATTATACTAACAAGGAATTTTCAACGCCAATTGAGGATTCAAAGCTAATTGTGACAACGCAAAATGCGTGAATTTTCTACACCAGTTGGGAAACGCAATACTGATTAGAAATTTCTAGTTTTCTTTATTCTGTATTATTTTAAATCTAAAGTACTTCAGAATGAATTGGAAAAATCAATTAGTTAACAATATTTAATTTTAAATGTATCAAACATTATGAAAATAAACAGAATCGTTTCGAATAATCGGCCAATAACATGTTAAGCCTAACCTCATTAGTTAGGCTAATAAACAAGCTGAATTCGTTACTTATTTGGCGGTGGATAGATGAATTTTTGGCGATAAGGTTAGTTTCTAATTAATTAATAAAGAAACTTATGAATTAATATTTGTAAAAACTATATTAATATCAAATGTCATCCACAACAAGTTAAAAAAATTTACGTGAATTTGAGTGGATGAATAAAAAGTATTTTATTAACGATTGAAAATTTAAACTATGTATATATATAGAGAGAGAGAGAGAGAGAGAGAATATGAGCTAATAGTAGGAATTGAAAAATATTTACCAAGTTCTTGATGACACAGTACATGTTTCGAATTATCGCTTATCTATTCGAAATTTAACACTTACATCAATACCAATTTTATATTAACCCTCTAAAAAATGAAAAGAGATTACCGACTAAGTAACATTTGATTTGAAGTTAAATTCAATTAGCATTGCTCTAACTGTCTTCATCACGGCTAAGTGCCACAGTGTTAAATTAATAAAGCCACCATTTCTGCCCTGCCAATGAATGGCAAAGGTTTAATTCCCATAGTAATTGCTTAAGACCTTGAGATTCATATGTGCCATTTACAGAATGAAATATTTTCCACATCCTTCCCTTAACAATAAAAACACCGTAACTGGTTAGAGTAAGCCTCTAATACTCCTATCTGATGTCTTAGATTTCTTTCGTTGATAAACAGTGATTGTATCTTGAATAGGATGCCGTAATCCCCTCTTTATTCAATGGTCTTTATACACATTAACCTTCTTTCACTCACCCCTCTGTAATCAGCACTTTCCTTTAGCCACTTTTGCTGCCCAGCTTTTCTTCTACTATTTCTGGATCCATTTGGCGAACAGCATTGCGAAAGGGCAGTGGCGTTAATGAAGAAAACATCAGGAAGCGGCGGAGGCGCATCAAAAAATCTCTTCATTCGGCTTAAGGCTGACCTTAATTGGGCTCTACTCTGCCTTTGTTTCCAACCCCTGATTCATAGTGTCAACATCTTCTAATTAGTCGCCAAGTGTAAAGCTTGTCGCGTTTCTTTCGCGTTAACTGTTACAATTATCTGAGAATTAACTCGTAATTATTATTCGTGTTTTATTCGCCGTTTTCCAAATAAATAATAT
>JAOUZG010047704.1:513900-542074 GCA_026289955.1 Argiope argentata | reverse complement strand
GTTTCTTTCGCATTAACTATTGCAATTATCTGAGATTTAACTTGTAAGTATTATTTGTGTTTCATTCGCCGTTTTACAGATAAATTACAGATAAATATTAGGAAATAGTTAGTCTAGACGAAATGGATAAAACAACTTAATAAAATTTTTAGAATACGAGCAGGGTTTTGATATTCATGTGGCGAAAACAGCTTGAATGTACTGCAAAGTAATTATTCGATAGACAGTTTAATTTCGAGTTTAATTGCAGGCTTTTGTTGAATTACATTTTAATGAGTATTATTAAAAATTGCGAAATGTGCAAGGAAGTTAAGTATGCTAACGAAAATTAAATTCAAAGGGATAACTTTTTTCCCAAATGCTATGCATGATGTCGCTCTAATTTTTTGATGGAATAGTGTTCTTCCTTTTCTCTTCGCTTATTTCGGTCATTGAAAGGATGTTGTGTATAGGGTATTATTCTAAAATTACAGATAATGAACTCCCAAAGTTTAAATTATTTCATATTTATTAATGAGTTCTTTTTAAAATGTTAAAGTATGTCTTACTTTAATGTCTGATCTTTGTAAATTTTTATAAATTTATATTTTTATATATTTTAATGGTAATAAATTTTAAAATTGTAAAAGCTAGTTTTAAACCTCAAGAGAAAAAATATGATTAATTTAGCCTTAAATTATTATAAATCACACAACAGTAATCAAAGAAGGCACTATAAAAAACTGCAGGACATAAAATATTCATATATGATGTTATCAATAGGCATAATAAAAGCAAATAAGTGTTTTTTAATAAAAATTTGTTTCAATATTTTCTTTATTTTATGTGTTCATTTCAAATTTTAAATTTTTCAAAAATAATTTGAAGTATTTTTCTTTATTGCTTTAAATGTGTATCAATTTTTCTTTTAACTGACTGATTATACAAAAATTCCGATATGTGTAGAGGAAAATGCACATTTTTAAATCAAAATTAATTCCTAACTTTAATATCTAGCTGTAGAAAAATGTATTTAATATTCTATTAGTATGAAATCTAGTTTCTCAGTTTCGTTATTATTTTATTCTATTTAAATTACTCGTAAGCAAAAAATAGTTTCAAAACAATAAACAACACACATATGTTTATAAACATAATTAAAAAAATAAAAATCTTCAAAATGCATCATTATTTCTTCATCACTAAAAACAGTGCATCTCATGAAGTCGATTCAATTTACGAAGATTTAAAACTTACTGGAAAATAAAGAAAGTTACTTTTATCATTCTGCATTATTTTTCAGATCTCTCTCCTCCTTATTTCTTATTTAACGTCATGAATTATTATTATATTTTTATTTTATCATTTTTTTTTCGCCGGCACGTTTTGTATTACGCTGTCTTCCAAATTTAAGAGTTCACAATTCGGTCGGAAAGGGTGTGCGAATGAGAAGAAAATAAATCAACTAGAAAGAAACCTCTAAGGTAAGAACTCGAAAAATGTGCTATGGAATAAAAGAAATGGGAAATCCAGCAAGATAAATGGATATATGAGTGTAATAACGTTAAGCTTTATACTGAGATTCTTTATACGATTTTATTTTTAACACGTTCACAGACGTTCTTTTTTTAGATATAGCCCTTATTGGCCACTATTATAAATTTACTAATATGAGTCAGCAGGAATGGACCCCCCCAACCTTTCTCGCATTCTTTCTAATAATGGTGTTGTATCCCTCTCTTCTTGGGAAAGTCCTTAAATACTCCGAATGCTCAGATTTTGACTTTTTCTTAACGAAAAGGAAAAAGATAATATAAGGGGTAGTCGTGCAAGATACTTTTAATGGGGAAGCTATAATGCGTTTACCTGTGTTCGTTTATAATCGGATTACCTATTCGATCATTTATATTACCTTGTGTACTTTAGCAAGGCAAAAGTAGCTCCTTATTATTATAATATAAATTCTACACTACAACACTATCATTTTTATTCATATACTTTATAGGTTGGGGGAAAAGAAATTCATTATTATTTTACAGCCATCTACGGAGAAAATAATGGATTTATTTTTCCATTATTTTCAAAAATTTCATATGGAAAGAAATAGAAAATAAGGAAAAGAAATCCACTTTTTGATATATGGCTGTAAAATAATAATGGATTTATTTTCCCCCAACCTAATTTATGAATGTATATTTGTATTGGCAAGGCTATCGCTGACTTCAGTGCATTCAATCGTTGATAATAGTTCAATCTAAATTTCTGTATATGCGTAAAGATTTCACTAAACGTGGTTAGACTAAAGCAAGGGGCATAATTTGTTGCATTTCGTTTTTATATTAATCAAAGGAAAAACTAAAATTTGGTTCTGTTGAAAATTTTCAAAAATTGCATATGGAAAGAAAATAATGGAAATAAATCCATTATTTTTTGGTAAATGGCTGTAAAATAATAATGGATTTCTTTTGCCCCAACCTAATTTATGAATGTATATTTGTATATGCGAGGCTATCATTCAGACTTCATTGCATTCAATCGCTTATAGTAGTTCAATTTAGGCTTTTGTATATGTGAAAAGATCTCATTAAATGTGGTTAGACTAAAGCAAGGTACATAGTTCGTTGAATTCCGTTTTTATAATAATCAAAGGCAAAACTAAAATTTGGTTTTGTTGACATTGCTATACATAAAGGAGTCAAGCTGTTCTGAGAACTTTTTGCATGAAATATCAAATTCATTATAAGATATACATATTTATAATATGTCAACGTCTAAAAAACACGAAATGACCTTTGAAGAACATAGGTCAAATTCCTCATCGGATGTTTAATTTTTTCGAATTATTTTCCAAATTATGAATAAAAACAGTAGTAGAATCTCTAACATTAATTTGAATTGTGTGTGTTTTTTATTTTGAAAGAATCTGAATCTTTATCCCATGGTTCAAGCGCTGCTTTTAATAGATTTAGCGGGCACGAAAAATTTAAATGATACCATTTCTGTGGTGGCGTAGAATATCTGTTAAAATCAATACTGAAACTCATAATTATTCAATCAGACAATCCACACAATTTGCATCTTCAGTGATCGTGTGCTCACCAAAAAGTGAGTGCAAGATAAGAGATTAAAAAATATCATGGTCTGTCGTGCAAATATCAAATTTTTCATAAATGTTTTTTCAGTAATATTACCCATTTTAAATAATCTCTAATTTTATTTATTAATTTCTGATTCTCTTTTTAATAATTAATGCATTTTGATTCGTCATGACCAAAATGATAGTCATATAAACTCATACTTTCATCTAGATTCGTGAGTAAATCGAGATGATTAGAATTTTTAAATCTTTTCATTTAGAGAGAGGAATGCTAATTACTGCATTTACTTTCCACTCCCCCTAAAAACAGAAAGGATTTTAAAAATGCATAATTAAGTGATCCAGCGTCATTTTCTTATACCTTTCTTCATAAGAAAATTATTGATGTCATAAGAAATAATTAGTTTTGCCGTTTCTTTGTGGCTTTTTGCAGTTTTTTAATTAACAAATTTATGAAGGCGAAAAAAAGAATTTGGATATTACGTCTGTTTATTGGACTAATTAATTTTTTACGCTTTAAAGTAATTAAGCAACCATCCTTTGGGACATAGTAATTACTTCGGGCTCCAACTGATATCTTATTGTATTACGTAAGTCATTACGATAATAGTCGGCCTGTTACTCGACGCATTTCTTTTTGTTCTTCGATTTTATTTCAATACTATCAACATCTTTCGAAGAAATGAGAAGAATGAAATGAAGATTCAAAGAAATAGAGATTAATCTTCTTTATGTCAAGATGAATTTTATTTTTAATCTTCTAACGATAGGCTCTTCTTGAATTTCTACCTGACTGAGTAATTAGTTGGCGAAGTTTGATTTTTAAGTAATTAAAAAAAAGTCGTGTTTTCAGTAACGAAGCGGAAAATATTTTTAATAAAATTTGTTGAAACAAGTTTTAACTTTATTCTGTAATTTGAAATGTTTTAACAGATTTTAATTAAAATATTTCTTATTTTTAGTTTTTAAAAGTTAATAAGCTTAAAAATCGATATGAGAGTTGTGTATATCAGTTTATACAAGTTATTTTCTATTTATATTGTATTTTAGTACACAATCAATGCCTTTCGTTCTTAAGACATGGTATTACATAATTAGCTCACAAGCTGATTAGCTTGAATAGAGAAATAAATTCTATCTATTTAGACTGCAAATAATTCTATAGAAAAATCTTTAAAATTACAACCTATTTCTCTAACGAGTATTTGTATTTAAAAATAATCTAAGAATGTTTCTCACACAATTCTTTCAAAAACTATTCTTCCATGAACAAAAGATATATATTATAGAAAGACGTAACAGTTCTCTAGAAATCTGAAAATACTGACATTATAATCTAATGTTTCTTTAAATCAGTTTTAATGCACTTTGTAAATTAAAAATCTATTTTGTTAGCAAATTAATTCTAAACGTAAAATGTTAAAGGAAAAGTTGTGAATAATAATTATCTTTAATACATACTGTTGCATTGATAGAGGGTAATTATTCCTTAATATCTTATTAAAAAATAAGTCGTTTAATTTTATCTAAAATTAGCTTCCAAAAACGTTTGAAACAATATCAAATTAAGATTTGATTACCAATTATAAAATATCTCCGAAAATTTCGTTGAAAATATTTATATTATATAGGAACAATTAAATATAATTAACGGAAAAATAGGACATATAATTACGATTAAAGATATTTAATGAAAAGGAGTATTTAATATATTATTCGCATCATACACCGGAAAATTAATTATGCTCTGAGTTTTCTTTAATTTTTCTACTTACAATTTAATTTTTCTTGAGCTTATCGTGCAGATCAAAATAATTATTTAATTTAATTTATCGTTTGTTTACATTAATTTATTTCTAAGATATTATGCCGATGATATTTGAAAATCGTTTTAATTCGCCCTTATTGAACAAATTCCGCTAAATGCAATTGAATTGTCATTATGTTTCGTCTCTCAAATTAAACTCGTTGGAGTTTTACGCAGGAATTTTCATTTACATAATTATTATTGCCATGTGTGTATACAAATTTAATTTAATCTCATTTACGGCACTTCTAATTAAATAATTTTTAAATATCATAATTGATGTATTTTAATTTTAATCTCGAACTTACTAGTAAATTTACTAGCTATCATCTAAAAATATGAAAACAATTTCTATCCATTTGCTAATTTACACTTATATAAATAGAAAGAGTATATAAATTTTAATTTTATTTATTTTTAGCTGATTTTTTTCTTTTCAAAACGAAAAAATAGCTAAAAACCATATTTCGTAATTAAACTTTCCAGCCACGTAAAATAAAATTTATAAATGTATACATATTAGGCTACTTAGATTTTTTAGATCACCCAAAGATATTTGCTGTCTGCTAAATGTTTATTATTATATATTAATGTACAATGTCTTTCGAAAGACTCATAAATCAAGCTAAATTGTTCCAGAAATTATCTGAAAAGAAAAATCGTATTCTAATGAGAAATCTTGTTCTTCTTTTTTCTTTAAATAAATGCAATGTGTAAAAAAGAATAATGAAATGTTTCGCGTTGAATACCATCTAAGATAATTATGCAGAGTTGAAATGAATAATTTCTAATTATAATAGTACGTATATCCTTAGAGAAGCATCCTGAGCATTGGATGACTTCGCTCCTTAATGGCTTCTACCAAGACAGTTGAAATATCATCTAATAATAAGCCACACAAAATACTCAGCTTAGCATTTGGAGTGGGAAGCTTTCCAAAATAGATTTTCTTAGGTGATTAAGATCTTCTAGACTCTATAATCAGGAGGAAGCCAATATTGAACAACTTCCTGGTGGGTTCATTAATTTCCACAACTATATATGACTTAATTAATCAAGACTCTAATAGCTCCCCTTGGATTCATTGAAAGCCATGTCATACTTCTAATTCTTACTCTCTCTTTACTTACTTTTAATTTCTTAACGAAGTTTGATACTATACTGAAACCAGCGACAGGTCTTTAGGCGCCCCCAGGGGTGCCATGGCTAAGTACTTCTCTCGAATATGACGCTGCAAAAACTGAGTAATGTATTCTTTTTCTCTGTAAGGTAAATCACTGAAGAGTTGAGATACATTAAGTCATTAGAATAGTTTTACACAAGGGGCAAAAAAATCTCTTTTGTATTTTAAACTTTATGAAATTTTCCCCTTTTTTTTCTTTTATCCCATACATCACATTTGTTTTCGGCTTTTCCATAACAAGGTCCCATAAAAATTACCCATTTTAAAAAAACTTCTGCTGCTTGGATTAGACGTTAATTACGTGGAAAATATAATTAGCTCTTTTTGTTTAATAAGAAGAAAACTTATCCCTTCCGTATATTACAGAAAAATAATTAATGTTTCGATAAAGATCCAAACCACATGTTCTCTGTGCTTCATCCGGGCATTAGAGACATAGATTATAAGAACTCTTAGCTAATACTTTTTTGTTAGGGTTTTAATTTAGAAGATTATAAAGCTGTTAAGGGGATTTAATATGAAATAAACATTTGGAAACCTAATTAAAATGGTGATTTTTAATTTGCAGTGGAATTATCTACTTTCATTTCGAAATACAATGGTAAATAATCTCTTGATTCGAAATGATTTTCTTCTGTATATTTCTTTTAAAATGGGAATTAAATTATATTCATGATTTTAAAAATAGTTAATAGCCTTTTATTGTTTTCATTTTTTTTTTGTCAATATGCATTAAAATTACTTTAGAAACCTTTTTCATTTTTATCTTCTTTTAATAAGCATTTTGATAATTATTTCTCAAGCAATTTATATTCGATTAAAATGCTGTTTTTTTAAAGTATTCTTTAAATGTATTGAATAGATTTTAAAAACAAAGACAGATATATTAAATATGAAATCAGCTTTCTTTAATTAATTTTTCCAGTGAAGGATTATAGTATTGAAAAACTTTTTTCATTCTTTAAAATTGATTTATGCTGTTACCTCTTGCGCATGCGCGGGAAATTGTGTTGATTAGTTATATTTAATAATTCCTTTTCTTGATCAAATGGGAAATAGATTTAATAGCAATTATTTTAGAAGTGAAATGTGTTGAAATCAAGGAGTCTATCCTTAATGTAATATAATAAATTATAATAAGAAGTCTATCTTTAGTCTTTACTTATTCTATGATTACTTATTATAGAATTTAGAAAGAATATAAATAAAAATTACTTAAGAAAAAAAAGTCAGATGACATTATCAGTAATATGCCCCATATTTCTACGTTTTTATAGAAAGAACACACATCTTATGCCACTCTAAATTTTATTTCAAATGCCCTGTCTGAAATACTAATAAATAATCTTATAAAATGTCTTTCTAAAAACATCTCTAACCTCACACATATCTTATTTAATTTTCACAAAATATGGAATTTTTCTTCTGTGAGATAGAAATATTACTTTGTGTCTTCATATTAAGTTAAATAGTAAGATGATACTATATTAGAATATTTTTTCTCTTTAATAATCGAAATCTCTGGTAAATGTAAATATATTATGATTAATACTAGAATGAACACAGAACCATCCTTAAAATAATATAAAATGCGCTTAAATTCCTTAAAATGAGAATTAAAAGAAAGTCAGATGACATTATCAGTAGAATGCCCCATATTTCTATGTTTTTATAGCAAGAACAGACATCTCATACCACTCTAAATTTTATTTCAAATGCCCTGTCTGAAATACTACTAAAGTTTCTCATAAAATGTCTTTCTAAAAAACATCTCTAACCTCACACAGAGCTTATTGCATTTTCACAAAATATGGAATTTTTCAGTGAGCTAGAAATACCACTTTGCATCTCCTATTTGTCATTTACCATCCTCCCTAAATTCATTTCTTTTCCCGACCAGGGGTCGTTTCGTACACCAACTATCCCTGGGTCCAATATCGTGGAAGGGTAGAAGTGCATTCATGAGCTAAGCTATCCCATAAATTAAAATGCGGACATGGCGACTGCATATGCATACAGTTAGGTATAACTCGAGCTTTGGGTTTAGGATTTAGGGGTTGGTCCGGTTATGGCGGTAAGATAAAAAATACTTAATGTACGTTCAGCTGCGAATATATAAAGTAATACGGGGGGAGAGCTCGAATTGATTTTTGTAAGATTTATTGACTAGATCTACCAACTGGAGTTTCCGGCTTTAACATCTTTAACTCAAAAATTCAAATATGCATGCTGTGAAAGTGACTTTAAAGAAAAATTCTTAGGAAATTGTTATATTTCTTTCAAATGTTTATTCTGTCACAGACAGAATTTGTCTATAGGGGAAGTCTCCGAATCGTGTTTAAAATATCCTTTATGGCGGGAGTTTTCAGTGTTTCTTTAAGATTTAAATATTTACATCGTCGTTTTGTATCTGCGTATCTGAAATTTTTGGAAAAAATATGTAGCGTAAGATAATAATTTCCTGCGAAGAGAAACTAGAATTATAAATTATATTTGTTTTATTTCTTTTTCTGTAGTCTCTTCACTCGTATTTTAATCTAGTTACTTATGTAAGATGGTTAGATTTTAGTTTACACTTAGTCTAACTACAATAATTATATACGGTGAGTAAAAATACTTAT
This sequence comes from Argiope argentata, assembly GCA_026289955.1. Taxonomy (NCBI): domain Eukaryota; kingdom Metazoa; phylum Arthropoda; class Arachnida; order Araneae; family Araneidae; genus Argiope; species Argiope argentata. The sequence goes on along the minus strand of JAOUZG010047704.1, from coordinate 533,387 downwards.
ATTTGCCTTATTAATAGCCAAAAGCGAGATATGTGTCGATTGTTAAGACAAATTAGAAAAATGTGTTTGCCATAGCTGCCAGACGTAGCTATTAATAAAATTTCATAAGATGCCGTTAGATATGTTTCTCATTAAAGTATATATTATTCATATTCTTATCTTTAAATCGGAATTATGCAAACGAAAAAAAAAGGTTGAAAATTAGAATTACGTTAACAACAGCTTGTTTAATCTCATGAAAAGTTTTTCCATTGGGAATTATGAAATTTATTTTGGTTAAAAGTTCTCTCCAAAAAAGGATACATCAATATTAATATGAGAGAAAATTTCAAATTTCGTAACTTCCTTGTATTCACAATTATCTCAAATTAATCAAAGTTTAATAATTTAATTTTGAGATAAAAAAATATTTTTTCTTGTCTGACGACATTCTTTGGTTTTCGTTCTTTATTAGTGAAATCATTTATTTTTTTGTTTCCTGCAAATAAAATGAATGTGTAACAGAGTATTTTAATAACTAATAATTTGTAATAATTTTCATAATTAATTAATAATATTTCATGATTTGTAATAAAGAATTTTCTCATAAATTAATGGAATTTCTGAAGAAGCTTATTAATTTTTAAAATGTAAGTAAATAAGCTTAACAAATTTGCAGGTTTTAATTTAAAATGAATTGCAGCAAGAATTTATCCATAACGGACAAACCTTATTCACTATTTATTGTAAAAGGAAAAATAATGTTTTATTTCATCTGTTTGCATAAGCTAGAGGGAAAAGGTATTAAAGTCAAAAGACTTCAAAATGTATTTTGTTTATGTAAAATGTTTAATATATCTTCACTAATACCTTTTGATGTAAGGAATCGAAGGAGTCTTTATAGATCTAAATGTATGTTTAACTTGCTCAGGATTTGCGAAAAAAATCCTTTATAAGAAAAATATTAGAAACTGAATGAAAAAATATAATTGATGTCAACAAAAATAAACTGCATTTCTTTTTTCTATTATGGGCAAGTTGAAACGAATAACAGCAAAATTGAAAGGGATTTTCCAAATATTAATCGTTACGCTTCACTTTTTAATACAAATAGCCATGTATTTTATTTGAATAATATTATATTCTTTCGGTTTAAAGAAGTTCTCTATTTAAAAGCGAATGCAAGTTTTTAATAGAATCTTGCTTTTCAATAAAGGGTTAGTGTTGCTAAAAATAGATTTTAATTATCCCGAGCTTTCATCATTTATAACGGTTGCATAAACATATTTATCTAATATAAATGTAAACATTTTATTTTATGTAAGATTGTTATGGATGTTATTTTCAAAAGGTGTTTTGGGAAGGGATTAAGATATTGATGATTTTCAAATGTAAATGCAACCAATTTTATTTAAATATTTTCTTTAAGACAAATTCATAATTTATATAAGTCAAATAAGTGTACAAAAAATCTTTAAAGCATATCTGAAGTATAGTCAACTTATATTTTGCTCTATTTTTTTAAATTCTTAATGCCGCTTTTGATTTAAATTCTTAATGCCACTTTTGATTTAAATTCTTAATGCCACTTTTGATTTCAATTCTTAATGCCGCTTTTGATTTCAATTCTTAATGCCGCTTTTGATTCTTTGCCGCATAAAAATTTGTTGACTTACTTTATAAATACATATTATACTAACAATACATTTGATTAAAGAATGAAGGAATACAAATTTTTCAATTCGGTTGGGTCTCACTTTTCCATCACTTATCATGAAAAATTGCTTTCATTATGTCTTCTTTCGTCCACTGTTTCTGTAATCTATCCTGTCTTCCCAAGGAAATCAATAAAGCAAACCAAAAATCAGCAGTCTTTAAAGTCTACTAAATAAAGCCTCTTCCACCTCCACAATGGAGTAATGAATAATGTGTGTGCATTTTATCGCCAATTCAGGCTTCAAAATACTGGACAAATGATTGTGTACTCTTCATAGATCATCTTTATGCTGATGACTTAGGCAATTATGCAAAGCTAACGAAGAGTGAAATTTTGCTAATGATTTTGCAGTCAGCCATTTGCTCTTAGGTTAATGGCAAAAACGCTTAGAGGCGATTTATGGTTTGAACTAGTCTTATCTGACAGGTGAATAAGTAGGTTGAAGAAATGCAATTCTAATTTGCTTTGATGTTTATCAACCCTGCGTCCTGACTTTCGACTTTCATGTCCTAGATAAGATTATGGGAAATAGTGATTTAGTGTCATCTCTGACCCATTATATTTCAAGTCAGCTTAGAGTTAATTCATTGTATCTCTACCGTTAAAAGATAAGGGGAGATGGTTTAAATTTTCAAAGGCCTTCAAAATAATGGCTTCTTCCTCTTTCATTCAACCACCATATCATATTTTCTTTTATCGTTGCCGTTGAACCGAATTTCGATTTCGTAAAAGAATCTTTTCGTTTTTCTTCAAATTCTGCTAAGTACAGATGTGTATAGACTCATAGATAGTTACCTAACTATTCAAGATTTTATTTGTTAGACTATTGATTTTCTGTTAATAATATCAGCATTATCAGAATTGGACGTCAGTTTGAAACATAGTCACCTATTGTAGGATTCTCTCACCAATGCGGATGCTTTAACTTTCATGTGTACAAAATGTCTGATTGCAAAGAACATATTGTAACATGAGAATAAAAGAATCTTTTCGTCTTCAAATTAAAGATATTGATAAACGCATAGATACTTGGCTCTCGTAGAATATTTACAGTACATTTCACATTTCATTTGTTAGTTTAACGCCTTTCTTGTTAAAAGTATTAGTGTTATTAGTGGACGGCACTTTGAAAATAAGTCACTCATTTTAGAATTCCTCACCAAATTTCTAGGCTCCATTGTAGGTGTTCTAATTTTCACTTATACATCGTGTCTGTTTTCTATATACAAAGAACTTATTATAAGTGACAAGAAGCTGGACTCGAATTTAAGGCTTATAACCAGGAGTTAAACTTCATAATGCAACTTGCTTTAAAACTTTTTTACAATTTCAATTTTATTATATTTTATCGAAACATTTCAAAAATGTACTTAATTGAATTGATATTGATTGATTTCAATTTAAATGTACTCTATTGAACAAAATTTTAAGAAATTTTTCAAAATTTCTTATTTATTTTCTAGTAAGACTTTTAGATGTAAACTTTCTTTTAATAAAGTTTCTTAAAAATTACACATACAAACAATTCAAAAATATTACATAACATGAAATAATTTTACAATGTCTAAAACATTGTTTTATAATAATAGCTTCTAAATCATGTTCACAAAATATTTCAAAAATAGTTCACAAAATAGTTCAAATCACAAAATTATTTATAGCGATCTGCAATAAATATTTTGTAGCCATTTTTACTCAGTTAAGATTTATTCAAAAAATAAAAATCCCCGTTATACAATGGCCACAGACAATTGAGTTACCTGTATAGAATATCCACAATAAAATTGTGTTATTTCATAACGCAATTCATGCATAAAGGTAATTTTTATTGTTTCACAACCTTTCTTCAATGCTTGCATTTTCATATTTATTTTTTTTTCTTTAAAAAATAGCAATTCTAAAAACTTTGCACATATACGTAAAATAAAAAATAATAATATTTCATGCATTAACATTACTTCTTACGTTTCAAACAAATAAATAAAATACCTTTAACTTTCTCTCATTTTAAAATTATTGTCTCATATTTCGTAAAGCGCTCAAACATTGTTTTTTAAAATTCTGAAACGACATAACTATGATGTAATTTATACATTCTGTAAACAATCATATTTATTGAGAAAAAAATTACAGGCATAGGATTTTAACTTGTTTTCACACCGAAGAAAAATGTCTCTACAGCAAACATTCTTGTTTGCTTTTGTTTTCTTAATTTACTTTAATGTTTTTAAAACCCAATGGAGAATGAAAAGTGTCAATTGATAATTAAAATCTAATTAGAGCAGTGAAACATTTTATGTTTGTCAGATTTCATTAAATTGCTCTCCGTGCCATTAGGCAAACACTATGAGCACCAGACTGACACCGCGAATGCATAACAGCTGGTGATTACTTTTTTATGAGATACCGTGTTTTCATCTGAAGCTAACTCACATCCCTAATTAATTATAATTACCAAAGTGATTAATTCTTACTCCATCAACGATCAAATTCAATTTAGGCTTGTCTGTTGAAAAGTAAATCGACAGAGAGCGAATATTAAAAAAAAAGCATAACTGCTTAAAATATCTTTTTGCACCCCCCTGAAATTTCATTTTAGAAATGCTGGACTGAAAATAAACGAGAGAAACCTTCCAAACGTGGCTTGAGCACGTATTTGCTTTGAGAGTAATTATTGTTCTAAAGGTATGTACAAAAGTACAGCGTTATTTATAAATGTGATACACTTTTCAAAGGCCTAGATAATAAAATTCAGTGATGCAGTTCGAGAACTGAAGATCTTATCTTTTTCTCTCCTTTATAATTTTTTTTTCTTTGCCAGCGTGTAATCTTCTTTATATATATATATATACATATATAAAGGGAAAACTCTCCAGTTTATTACTAAAGATACTTCCTTTTGAAAGCGAAAGCTGTTAAAAACGAAGTCCCCTTCTCTGCTGGAAGGTCGAGTGCAGTTTTCTTTCTTTAAGAGGAAGTATCTATCTCCAGTAGAGAGGTGATCACGTTTTGCTGCAAAGCACGTTTCTTGTTTCTTATCCACTGCTTATCAATTATCAATGGCAGCAGCTGATACGGCGTTTATGCGTATATTTAAACTTCTTATAACTGGGTCTCGGGCTTTAGCTTAGTATCACAATAAAAACTCATTAGGAATTTTTTTAAAGTAATTTTCTTGTAAAATGCTTTTTATGTAGTGATAGAATTAAAGGTGTAAATTTTTAACGAGGAAAAGGAAGGTTCTTCATACTCCTTTATATTTTCCTTCGAAAAGTAAAATCTATTTAATAATAAATTTAATAACATTCATGTCAAAAGTTTGTAATGCCTCTTAAGCTTATATGTGACGTGAAATGGCAGTCGTGCTTAAAATTGAACGATTTTCACATCATTCGCTTAAGATTAATAAGGAATATTTAATGCATCGTAGGAAAGCGATAAAATTAATTAGATTTTTTTTATATTTGACTTGTTAAGAAGTTTTTTTATGAAGATTAAAACGGTACTTTTGATGCACCATCTCTTAAAATATTTCACAAACAAATATTATAGATGCACAATTAACTGTCTAACAAAAAAGACCTTATTGAGGCAAATACACAAAACAACAGATAATAATTTAATTTCAAATTGTAATGTTGAGCAAATTTTTTTTACAACTATGCTCCCCAGGGGGGAGGGGGGCTCCTCGTAAATGAGGATGAGATTCTTCCGGTATGGTGGTTGGATCTCGCTACCTTGGTAGTTACTCAAATCAGGTTTGGACTCCTCCCATCGATGACGGGACATACTTCCTAAGGGGAAGGTTGTACCGTGGTCGATGATGACCATTAGGACTCAACCACAGTTCCCACCAGTGTTGCTGTTGCGGCGGTCCGGTCATTAATTTTTATTGTTAATCCGTGTGCCTTCGTCACGGGTCGGAAAATCTGTCTATTACTTTTTACAACAATACTTGCAATTATTGAAAATTATGTTAACAACTTTAAAAATACAAGTTTGTAAGCATAGATGGGACACTCCGGCAATTTCATCATTCAAGCATTTGTTGATGTTTCATTCTTGAAAAAAAAAATACTTGAAATCTTCAAAATTCAGCATGAACTGTTTCATATACCAAACATTGTTTCTGTTTGTGAAAGCAATTAAACAGATGCTTAGAAATTCTAGTCAACTTTTCTCCTTGTAAATAACTTGATATTTACGTTTTTGCATATCTCTAGTGCTTTTTACTTCAATTAATCATTTATTCCTATACAAAAAAAAATTTATATTAATATATTTTAGCAACATTTAAGATTTTGCTTTCCACAACTTAACACCGTGATAAATAAGTTTCTTGTTAAAAAATAACTTAATATCTATTACTATTTTGTGTAATGCGACAAGATTTGCTTCGAAAATGTATGTTACTTTCAAAGAACGACTTAAATATTATTTTTATTTTGTTATTATATACAACAAATTTTTTGGTTCAATTTAACAAAAAAAATTCTACATTTTCAAAATTTCTTATTCCATATTTATACTATTTTATCAAAGTGAAAAGAAGTAGATATAAATAATTCTTGAGTTTCTCACAAATTTTCAATGTAATCAATTTTTCACCAATCACTAAATTTTGTTAAAGGAATTATTTTTATTATATGAATTCTTCAAATTTCCTTATACATTATTTATGGCGATATAAATATTTAAATAGAGTTTTATAGCTTAGGAAATTCTAACTGTTTTGCGATATTTTTATCACTGTATTCAGCTATTTATTATTATCACCATATTCAGTCTTCGGTATTTAATTTTCTGGTGATAATTTGATAAGCCGCCTTGCAAGCAATTCTTTCTATTAAAACGCTTGCGTGTCAGATTCTAAATCAATTCATTCTTGTTTTCTTCGCACACTAAGAAAAAAAAGAGTGATTTAGATCGATATTATCTTACGGAAAAAGAAACAGAAATTAATGTGTTAATTAAGCTTATGCCAAGTGTTCATGCTTTTTATCATATCCTGTATAAGATATTGTTTCATTCTAATTGATTTATACTTCTGATTAATTAAGCAAAATAGAAGAACATTTTTATCATTGAATTAGCTAATTAACAACTATTTAATCCTTTCAGTATTAGATCTTCTAATTAACATGGTTAAAGTGAAAAAAAACACTTCATGAACTAACTTTTATTCATTCTTAGACGGCATTAAATTCAGTATCAAAATTATATTTTCTAATCTTTTCAGCATTAAAATTTTATTTTATAAATTCTTAGCATTTAAATTTTATTATCTAAACTTTTCGTCATTAAAATTTTATTTCCTAAGCTTTTCAGCATTAAAATTTTATTTTATAAATATTTTAGCATTAAAATTTTATTATCTAAACTTTTTGTCATTAAAATTTTATTTTCTAAGCTTTTCAGCATTAATCATTTTTTATAAAATTTTTAGCATTAAAATTTTATTATCTAAACTCTTCAGCGTTAAAATTTTATTTTCTAATTTTTTCAGCATTAAAATTTTATTTTCCAAACTTTTTCTGCAATGAGATTTTACTTTCATTGACATTTATTTGTAAATTATATATTTATATTTCATAAATAACTACTTTTTGCAACTATTGACGTTTGTAATGTATTTCAAATATTCATTTTTATATTTAAACACTTTTTAATATTTATAAGTTTTTTTTATTACGTTTCGATAAAAAAGTTTTTTTTATTTATTTGGAACGTTTTTACCCATTGTGTATTCATATTTCATGTTTTAAAATTATTCTTCTGATGTAAAACTAAAAGAGGAGAGGACCTAGTGATAAAGCATTAGTTACGAAACCAGAAGGCTCTATCAAATGACTCGATACCACTAAAAGATCCACATTTAAGTGTGAAAACGTTAAATCTGAAGTTCGGGCGAAAAGCTCTCTATTGCACTATCGAATTTTGGAAAGGGTCAGCAGCTCAGGTTTCGTCCTCGTCACAACACCATGGCTCAAAATTACGAAGACCATAACATAAAGCCCTTGTGTTTTTTATATTGCTTCCAATGAGATTAATTAATTTAAATATTGCTGAATTAAACTTGTGATGTAAGATCACAAATCTTAGCCTCACTTATGTTATAATCACAATTCAAAAAAAATCTTATTCAGAATTATAAATTTTATGATAATTAATAAAATTGGCTGAGTACTACCCCTGAAAAAATTATAAATTATTAAATACCTCTCTTAATTTAGCTCCTTGTTTCCAGAAATTTCATTGTAAAAACTTAACTATATAACTTACCAGTTCTATTAAATTGCTTTCCAGTCAGTGAGTAATAAAACAGGATTTTCGATTCAAAGGAATTTAATTCAAATTTCAAAGATTACACATATTTACAAAAACTTTTTTAAGTGTTCGTAAACATGGTTTCACAAAACTTCGTCTGCTTCAACTTAAGTTTTTAAGAAAGCAATAATTTTTAAATTGGTATATGATTTTACGTGAAATAAGTAGTTTTTTAATTAACTCATTTTCTCTAAAAAATGACTCTTCTTAAATGTGAGATCAAGATTTTCTAAACATTTCCTTACTTTGTAAATTGCATTTCTATTTATTTTGATTGCTTTAAATGGTAAACAGTATTAGACTAAATTTTAATGGATTAATTGTTTCCTTGCTAAATTCACTAATTATAAAGGTTCTCCTAAATAATTAAATTATTTCATGTCAACAATTTACTAAGTTTTACGTTTTTCACTGTAATATCAATTAGTTAAAATGGAAAATCATTTAAAAAAATCTGGAAGTTAGAATTTAACTAGATTCAAAATAGATTTATTTTAAAAGTTAAGATGTTGATAACCAAATGCGTTAATGATAATAGAAATTTTTGAAACTTTTTTTCTACTTAAATTATCTGCTTTTTTCACAGGAAAATTTTTAAGTTGGAAATTTTTGATTGTTTAAATTTATCACAATTTATAATGTCTCATACTTCTTTAAAGGTCAAATGATACAGTTCTTTTAATTATCTATCACATATCATCTTTTCTACTAGAATGTTATTAGAACTTTGTGGCATTATTAATCCGTATTGTTTCCCTAATTTTTCTAAGATGTGAATATTATTAAAGTTATAAATCAGTTCTACTACAAATATTAACGAAGTTTGTTCACGAAAGATTTTATTTATTACAATTGTTTCAAAAATATACGTGCTAAAGAAGCAGTTGTAATGAATAGATTAATGAAATAATAATGATTAGATAATAATAATGAATGTATTGATGAAATAAATAATGATTAGATAATAATAAGGAATGTATTGATCAAATAAAAAATGATTAGATAATAATAACGAATGTATTAATGAAATAAAAAATGATTAGATAATAATAATGAATGTATTGATCAAATAAAAAATGATTAGATAATAATAATGAATGTATTGAAGAAATAATAACAAATAGATAATAATAATAATAATAATAATGAATGTATTGATGAAGTAGTAACGAATAGATAATAATATTGAATGTACTGATGAAATAATACTTAGGAGCTCATGTAAAGGAATTTTAAATTCATTACAAATCCAATGCTAAAGCAATTTATTGAATGTTATAATTTTGAAAGAGAATACTAACTTTTTACTATATGTAACTTATATAATTTGCTGTTTTCTTTTAGCTAGAATTAAATCCACACTGAGTCCTTGTATATTATGAAGAAAACAATTTAAGACAGATGAAATGTATTACATAAAAACAAAAAAATCCGATGTAATAAAATTTTGAATATTCAAAATATAATCGCTTTTCCATTTGTAATTATAATAAGCAATAAAGCGGTTGCTAACTTTTGATAAAAACTATTTAAAATATTTTACAGAAATGTATTTACTTTGATTTCAGTGTTTCAAGAATTCTTTGATTAACAATACAAAAAAAAATATTTAATCGCTTTTCATAGGCCACATTAAATGCGCTCAAAATATAAGAAAAATAAAGTTTAAAGTATGAAACAAAAGCTAAAAGCCCAAATTAAAATAAAAAGATTTTAATAAATAAAATAATTTTACCAAAAATAATCTCCTTTGTGATTTTAACGGATCAGTTTGTCACACTTCATTTATCTTAGGAACAGTTAAATTGTTGAAATAATTCAGATTAAATGAGAAATTCTGCCTCTAGGGAAGAATGTAAATTAAAAGTTTTCTTTTATTTGGATGACAAAGCTGAGGAAGATAAAATGTTTTCTTTGAGCAGAATAAAAAAATTTAAAAAAAATAATGCTTACAATACTTTTTCATCCATATCTTATTGCTAAAGTTTTTGGCAGCCTAATATTTACAGGATTATTCCTAATCAAAGCTGTTTAAATTAGTAATAAACTTTTTATAAGGGGGAAAGGTGCATTAGATTTCACAGGTATTATGAGAAAATCTTTTATCAATCAAAAATTCAACAAGATAAAAAAAAGATTAAAATGAAATCTGCTATGCATATATCAATGTATCTTGTCAGAACATGATTTCTTGAACGGCCAAGCAGCACATGACCGTGGAAGTTAAATTATATTTTTTTAATTATTTCATTGAAGGAATCGCTTTAGTATTACAAACGATCAAAAAAACTTTGTCTCGCATTTATTGTTAAAAAAAATATCATATTTCCTGTTTATTTCATTTCGTATAATCACGTGCTCAAAATTACATTTTTCTAAGTTTTATTTGCTGTAGAAATTAACTTTTTTTCTGAGATTCTGTAAATGAAGGCAAAGTTTTATTGAAAGTTTATTTTTTGAGTTGCTTGTGAGGATAATAAAATTTTTATTTTTCACCTACGGATTGTTGTTGACGCCAGAAAACTTCATTCCCAAAACAATATTCTATTCTGGCATGGCAATATTTAAAAAACTAGATTCCTTATAAATAAAAGAAAAACTAAGAATATGAATAAAATTCTTAGAAAATAAGATTAGAATTAAATAAAATTAGAATTGTATTATTACTACTAAATTACCATCCAAAAAGGCATGAAAAAAAAGATAACAAATATTTCTAGTTAAAGAATTGTTCCTAATGTCGCGATGAAAAAGGTTTTCTAGTTGTTCTCTTATCAGTTTAAATAAGATGCGCTTTATGTGCATAACATATACATAAATTGACAGATAATAAGGTTTTTATTTTTCAACTACGAATTAAAATGTTTATTTTTCGCCTACGGGTTATTGTTGACGCCAGAAAACCTCATTCACAAAACAATATCATGTTTTGACATGATAATAAGAAAAATTATCTTCAATAAAAATGATTTTGCGATTTGAAAAATTATATTCAGTGATGAAAATTATTATTCAAGTTTCAGAAAGATGATGTATATTACTGATCAAGATAATTTTACTTCCCTTTCAAGAATATCCATATTAAAACCTTAAAAGAGATTGAGCATTAGCGGTAGAATATGAAATATATTTCAAATTATATATGATTTAATGCGAATTAATCGGAGTGCTGAAGAATTGAATTTTTAAATAAAAGCCATAAACCTATCTTAAAACATTATAATTTTTGTAGCTGAAATAGTCTCCCCAGAAATAATTTCTTATCCGAATTTACTGGATCAATTCACCACACTTATTTCATGAAAAGTAAAACCGTTGAAATGATTCAGATTGGAAGAGGAAATTCATCCCCTGGGGAGGAATCTAAATTAAAAATCCTCTCTCATTAGGATGACAAAACTAAGGAAGACAAAATGTGCCCCTTTTAGTATGGCAGATAAAAAAATTAATACTTTTTCATCCCCGTCTTATTACTGGAGTTCGTGGTGGCTCGATGTTTAAACGATCAATCATGGCCAAACCAATTGATCGCTGGTTAAAACATAAAAAATATATATAAGAATGGAAGGTGCATTAGAGAATACAGGTACGACGAGAAGGCCTTCTTTCTGGTAAGGAAAATAAAAAAATAAAAAAATGAAGGGAAAAAAGTTTCGTTTTGAAAAAAAAAGGAGAGCTCTCGATTTGAAAAAGGAATAAGGTTAAAAAAAATCAGGAATAAGGTTTTTGTTCTGAAGCACAAACACATAGCACAGCTGGTCTCTATTTTCCATTGCATATTCATGTACTGAGAGTGAGTGAAAGAAAAGATTGATTCCAAGGGGTGGAGGGGGAAGTTATCGTAAAAATAAAATGAAATCGAAACTTCAAAAATAGATTCGTATTGACATTTAAATTGGGATCTGTAAGGTTTTTTCTTCCCTTTGTTTAAGGAAATTTTAATTACTTTTAACTTTGCGGAAGCCTTGTTTGTTTTCTTCCCCCATTCAGAGATTGTTTATGCCGACGGTTCATTGCTGCTTAAAGAGATGGAGGAAAAAAAGTAGAGTTCTCTTATCACATTTCTGAATGGTTCTTTAAATTATGAGACATTTTTAATAATTTTTGAACCGCGGGTTCTTATAAAGGAAAGATTGAAAAAAAAGTATTTTTCATGTAGTCAAATAATGAAAGAAAGACTTGAATGATATCTATTTGTCTTAATTTTGACGATGAATTTTTTTTAATTTAACATTTGGTTTTCTTTTTGTTTCAGAAATGTAGTTAAAGTACTTGCCTTAGGTGCTATTAAACATTATATAATATATACTTTCTTTAAATTTATGAGTACATATTCTAACTTTTCTTTACTTTTACTTATTTAGTTATCGTTATAAAATCATGAAATCTTTGTATTATTTGCTAAGTTTTTAAAGCCTTTGACAACTTTACAAGCATATAAATATTTACTTACAATCTATTCAAAATCAACATGCCATATTTCGCATCAATTCGCATTAATTACTAAAGGGGATTTTTTTTCTTTTCATTTTTCTTAAAAACAAAGCTTAGTTTCTTGGAAATTTCAAGATGATTTTAAAAGTTCAAAGGCTTTTTTAAAAAAGTATCTATTATTTCTTATGATAATGATTTGCTATCTATAAAGATTGTCGACTTTATTATCTAACGAGAAAAGGATTTTGTGTCTAAATCAATGCGAATGAAATTTACAAGTTATACATGTATTTAAAATAAATTGAATTCGTTAAAAATAGCTGTTTTTAGATATATTACTAATATTTTTATTGAACATTTAAAAATCCCCGTGAACTACTTAATATCTCACGAAGCTCACAGAAGTAGACAACACATTACTTAAGGACATCATTACAGAACAGCTACTCATGTCTCTCATTCGCTTACACATTCCCATTTTACGGGGGGAGAGGTTGCATATTCAAATATATCAGAGATATAACAGATAAAGAACAACCATGCCCAAACAGGGACTCGAACCCAGGACTCCCAGATCATGAGTAAGATGCGCTACCTCTGTACCTCGACTTCAGTTGTACCAATAAAATGGGAATGTAATTAATTCATGCTCACAAGATAGACATGGGGTACTCTATAATTGCTTTGAAAATCGTTTGCATTTAATAAGGGGTAAAGGATCAATATCTGAGAACAACGTTATATTTTGTGTGGATATTTCATGACATACACACTTACTTTTGTCCTATCATAATAGTGACATGTGAATTAACTCCATAGTAAAATTCTTTACCAGAATTTTGTACAGATTTTAATATTATCCGCATCAAAAAATATTCTACAAAGAGGAGCAATCGAGCAAAGGTGTCATTCTAGACAACCCCTAATATTCACCTGATATCATCTGGAGGATTCTTTTATCTTGTGGAAGATAATTTTCCACTCCTCTTTTCTTGGAAGAGCAAATACCGTATCCGTAATTCTCATCTCTTTACTTCCGATTGGCCATTTCCGAAACGGAAAGAACAATGCAATCATAATCAGTGACCACTCGCTTTTAATCATTGCTCTGCTTCGGATTGTCATCGTGGTCTATTGGTTATAATCGAGCTACCATGCACTGCTGCTGAAGCATTTCCGGTGCAGGGATTTTGTTTTTCCTCTATCCCTTTCCTCATTTTCGGGAGGCCTTGTTAGTTCGAGAAGGCATCCGGAAATTCAAGTGTTGAGATGATATCCAGTTGGGAGTTGTCTAACTAGGCTCTGACCTAGCTGGAAGATGAAAGATGCCGATTACTTGGCTGGTAGTTGAGTAATGAAGTGGCAAATGAATGTTGAAAAATAAAAATGAAATAAATAACTTTATACTGTACTGTAATTTTAAAAGTGGAAGCAAATTTTGGTGAATTATAGTTAAATTCTTACGAATAATATTTAATTATCAATGATTAAGTTAACTTCGCAACTATTAAATAAGATGATTGTTTAAAAAATGGGTGATAAACCACACTTAGATAAAACCTCGCAAAGATATTTTGAAGTAGCAAAAATTTGAAATGTTTTTTTATTAAAATTATTAATAAAAAAGTAACAATAAAAGTCATTGGGAATAGGAAATTCCTTTAAAGGCATCAATATCAATGTATAAATAACAGGGATAGATCCTTTTTATATACCATTAAATAGCAGTTTAATTGATTTTAAATCACAGATATTTATTTCAGTTTCTAAGATACCGACAACATTCTCAAACTCTAAGAAAATCTAAAAAAAATTGATTTTTTTTCTCTAATAGTATCAGATATCCTTAAAAATAAGTAAAATATATGTTTGTAAAAAGAAAAAGAAAAATTATGACACAATCTTTCTTCACATGTCAAATGATAATTCTCTTTTAAAAAAATACTATTCTTCTAAAATGATCTCCAACTTCTTTAAGACAGTATACGCTTTCATTAACGAAAACATTTATTTCTTTTCTGAAATATTTAATTTGAGTCTTTGTATCATTATCTTCTTTTGTGAAATTCTAAACTACAGCTTACATGTTAAAATTGCTGCTCATATATTATTCTAAATCACATTACTCTATTACAGTTCTTTAAACATAAATCATAGCCTACCATCAGTGATGCTTTCTCCTCGAGTGGAAATTATTATATTAAATTGAGAAAAATAATACACTTCTAGCATCATTTACAATCATAGGATGAATGTCCAAAAGAGTTTCAATGAGAAAACTCGTTTTAACTCTTCTAGAAACATCTGCGTTATTTATTAACCAGCTGCTGCTTCCAGCAAAAGAATAAACCTTTAGAAACTGATAACAATCTATTTAGAGGTAGAATTCAGATGTCACTATCCAAGTATTTTGACATGATTGAAAATTTATCTTTGTTCAAAATACCATGTCACAGCAAAGTAGCAATTCATGACGGCAAAGATTATTTATGGCCATGGTGTCCTCTGAGCCGAATCTTTTATTTTAATAAATGCATACATTTTAAAAATCGTTTTCCTTCCCCTGGACAAAATTCGTGAACAACCCTCCCTCAATGATCAACAAGAGTTTCCTTCCTCTGTTTTTTTACCATTCATTTCTCTGTCATTAATATTCATTACACCAAAGCGTTAAATTTCATAGAGTGGATGTAACCTGTAATTTATTTATGGAAAGACGTTGATGCCTTTATTTAGAAGGTGGAAGCTGCTACTGAAAAATTAGGGCGCATAGAGATATATGTACGTAGAACTGAATTAATTTTAATCTTATTTTATTTAAAAAGGATAAATACTGTAATTATCCAGCATTTGGGGGCTGGTTTAAGAATGGTTTCTGTACAGTTAGGAATATATTTATTTTTCTTTATCCTAAAACATGGAAAAGGGAAAACTTAAATGAAATTCTACGTACTTGTCTGTTTCTTCTCTTAATTATTAGGAACTCATGGTTTGTTACAAACTTAGAAACTTTCATACAACTCTCTCCAAAGTTGCTTTAAAACAGAGAGATATTTTATCCAATGTTTTTAATCTACAACATCCTCTTACTATCAGAATACCTTAGTTCAATTTCTGCACAAAATATCTTACTCCCCATTTTGTTTTAAGAGTACGATTTCTATCGTGATAATAATGTTTTTATGTTTCTTTACAATACTTAAACCTTAAACTTTATAATACTTAAACTTACTTTTTATGATTTACAAAGGCTAGAGACTTCTGTAGCCTTTATGGTATTGTTTAAAACCCTTCTCATTTTTTTTTCATTTAAGAATTAGATATTATACTAAAACATTATATGCTTAGTAGGAACATTTACTATGTATTATTACTATATCAGAAATTATTAATCTTATAATTTAATTCGGTAATTCTTTTCATTCCTTTATGTTTTCCATTACATTATTCAATTTTATTGAATTCTTTTTTCGGTTCTACTTATGTCACATTTTTAACTTTAAAAAAGTTTTATTTTTAAGAACTTTATGCAATTCAACGAATGAATAAATCATAATTTATTCACACACAAGTTTGCATGTATCTTGGGCAATTTTACATACTAATAATTCAAACAAGAAACTTTTCAAAAATAAGGCTACAATGAAAGATGGATTCACAGCCTTTTGAAATGCAGAATCCCCCGATTCATTAAGAGTCAGAATGCGCATTCCAGGTACAATTAAAAGTATTTATTTTTCTCAAGTCGAGATCTATACTATTTTTCGAGGCTAATTTATTTTCTGTATAAACGCATCATCGCAGTGCTGAGAATCATTATGCGAATGGTTAAATCTCAGCTCTAGGGATTTTAGGACATCGTTGGTCTCCAGAAAGCGAAAGGAATCTAATCTTCTAATTTATTATGGAAATGACGCCTTTTTTCCTCTTTTCCGTCTCAAGAAACAATTTATTTCATTTTACACCCACCACTTTCACATATCATTAACCACACGCATTAGAGTAGTCATCGATAGTTGCCAGGTTGTATAGCTTCTTGCTTGAAAAGAAAACCAAGTCATGCTTGCTACTTGATCTCAGCTTCAGTTCTGGCAAAGGGCCATGCTTTAATTTATCCTCTACGGCGTGTTGTGTTTGCGTTGTGTTTATACGAAAAAGATAGGGACACAAATAGCTTCTTTAGCACCTTGTGGTTTACTTTGCTTCAGTGACGAGAGGGGCAACTGAAACCCCGCGTTTATGTGCGTCACGTTTTCGCAGTATTTGCATAGTATATTATTTTCTGCCTCTTTTTGACAGCTCGTCTTACGCTAGCGACGGTAGGTGATCAGTCCTTTTGAATTAGTTTCTCATTTCTTCACGGAATCGTTAGGCCTTTTTAAACGGTTTGTGTTTTTCATGAATACGTCTTATCCGGTTACTTTTTTTAAACACCTTTAAGTTTTAGAGAGATAAGCGTCGTTAAAAATTTTTATTATCTTCCTTTTCTTCAAGTAGACATTAGAATATTTTCACTTGAAAAAAATTTGAAAATCAAGGATGATCCATTTTACAAGATTAACATTAAAATACCTTCGGTGAACTTCATATTTTAATAGAGTAAGAGTGTATCACCCAATAAGTTTGTTTTAGATTTCTTTTTAGAGTTCAGATGAAGTGTTAATTGTCCTGGTGTCTTCAGATCTGGAAAAAATATGTTTAGTAATCAATAAACATATATTTTATTTGATTTACCAACTTAAACTGGTTTTACATGTTCATGTATTTTGATATGTTTGAAAATAAAGTTTTTAAAAAGGGTGAGAATTTTGTTGGAAGATACAGTTAGTTTCATTATGTGAACGAATATTTCACGAACTGAACCAAACAGTGCATCAAAAGATTAATAACCTATTTAGGTGCTTAAATATTAAGTATCAAATTATTAATAACCTTTTTAGGTGCTTAAATATTAAGTATCAAATTATTGATAACCTATTTAGGTGCTTAAATATTAAGTATTTACAAATTTATAATATCTTTTATTCTTAAATTCTTTATAATTTTTATACATAATTGTTCTGTTTTGTTGAAATATATAATTTTGATTAGATGATAACTTAAGATTTAATTTTTTAAATTCATTTATACTTAATGTTAATGTATTCTATCAACCTTAATTATTTCTTCAATTTTTTTTATTCTCATTGCTGAAATCATAAATGAGAATCGTTTTTTTTAATATATTATTTGCTGTCATAAATAGAAAAATGAATTAGATTTATATAATAAAAAAGATTTTTTTTAATTGTTTTCCCTACAACAAATATTTATCAACTTCCTCTTTTCTTTTAATTCATTACTATGCCTACATGTAAATGAGCAAAATATAAAAACGTTTTACTTTTCTAGAAATAAGCGATGATGTTTTCATGCATTGTAACGCTTATAAAATTTAACGTAACCGCGTAAGCAAAAAGTATGTATCTAAGTATAATATCTAAAAACTAATATGCTAGAAAATTTATATATTCTATGTTCTAGTTCAACTGTAATATTCAGCAAGAAATTCTGAGCAAAAAAAAATATTCTATATACGTAAAAATAAGATATATATCTTTTAAATAAAGTGCAGAATGTCGAAGGCACGTAGAAAAAAAAACTTATGAAATAAAAATGGTTAATATTTTTAGGATAAGGGAAAAAAATGCTTATTCTGAAGTAGTTCAGAGAGAAATATCTAGAGCAAGCTCGGAAACAAAGTGAAAGGAAAATATTCAGAAGTAAGAAAAATAACAAAGATGAGAAGAGAGAAAAATATGATAACGTAAACGGACTCAATATTTTAGATTCTGCAGAACTCGAAGCTACTACTTTGTCCTTCCCTATCTAAAAAAAGGACATTTTTTTAGCTTAGTATTTCTAAGTAATAACTTTGATTCTATGATACTGTGTGGTGAAATAACAATCAACAAGGGAATATGAAGCATCACACAACCCCTTTTTTTCTTTATTTTTTACGTGAAAAGCTAGTTAAACGTGTGGTTTCCGACAAGTAATAAAACGGTATCAGTACAAAACTTCGTCATCGTCATCTTAAATCTTTCAGCAGTTTTTGTTTAAAATTTTTTATGTAAATACTCAAAAGAGAGAATATCAGTCTTTTTATACCCAATTTTTTTATCTTTCTATTCTATTTTTGAAATATATGCTTTCTACGTATTAAAAAGTTGGCATATTTTGTTAAAAATAGGTATGCGTAGGAGAGGCTTAGAACAGAAATAATTAAATATGATAAGAAAAGCGAAGTCGGCAAAACTAACAATAATTTATATTTTAAAAAACTTAAATGAGGCGGAAAATTTCTTTGGTTTCTCACTAGGTTTCATTAAAATGTGTTTTGGCATAGGATTTGACAAATGAGCGTACACTCTTTCTTTCTTCAAACCAGGGGTTAACTATATCATTTTGCTATTTTAACTTACCACGTGCACTGTAATCGTGCCAGCATTCTCTTGGCCAAATTCTATAGTGTTTTTGGTGAGATTTCTGTCACTTTCGGGGTTCTTCAAATTGGAATTTATTTTTCTGAATACTTTTTGCATCCTTACATTATAAACAAACAAACAAACAAACAAAAACTATTTATTATAAATACAAAATTTAATAGCCTTAAATTTTCTGTTAATCATTAGAAAATTTAATACTTTTCTAATGAACGTTTAAGCTTATAAGCACCTCTGAACTAATGAAGTTTTTGTAAGGACATCCTGTTCCTTATTAGTGAAAAACTTTACGTAGATCTTTTAGGCGTCAGAAAAAGGTCTAATGAAATTAAATCTTAATATTTTAATCATATTGCAGAAAGTTCAAATCAAAATTATAAGATAATAATGCAGAAAGTTCGAATCAAAATAATAAAATCATAATAAAGTTCGAATCAAAATAATAAAATCATAATAAAAAAGTTCAAATCAAATTTATTAAATCAAAATGCAAAGAACTCAAATCAAAATTATCAAATCATAATGAAAAAAGTTCAAATCAAAAT
>JAOUZG010047704.1:497994-513890 GCA_026289955.1 Argiope argentata | reverse complement strand
TCAAATCAAAATTATCAAATCATAATGAAAAAAGTTCAAATCAAAATTATCAAATCATAATGCAAAAATTTCAAATCAAAATTATCAAATCATGATTGAAAAAGTTCTAATCAAAATTATAAAATCATAATGCAAAAGTTCATATCAAAATTATAATATAAGAATGGAAAAAGTTCAAATCAAATTTATTAAACCATAATGCAAAATGTTTAAATCAAAGTTATTAAATCATTATGTAAAAGGCTCAAATCAAAGGTATAAAATCATAATTGAAAAAGCTAAAATCAATCACAATGCAAAAAATTCAAATCAATATTTTTAAATCATAAAATAAAAAATATTAATACATTACTTTGTATCTTTTTTATATGTTTTGATTCTAAATCGATGATTTATGAAATGTCCTAATGTTTATTCCAATCACTAGTCCGGACCACTTCATTCATAACAATGTTTATTTAAAAATAAGTAAATCAAATGATTATGTTTAAAGGCTTATCTGCCTCAAAAATACTTAAAGAATCATCTGCCTTATAAAACTTACCACTAACTAAAAAAATGAAATTCGTAAATAATATAGAGTGATCCATCTTTTAAGAACATCAGCTTTCATCTTAAAGCGCATTTCTAATGCAATTCAAAAATAAAAAATGCCACATATATGCAAATAGCAAAAATGCTTAGACATTTCTTTCGGATTTTTATTATAAAAGACTTTGAAAAGAAGCAATTTAATTACATATCACTCAAGATTCCTTTCTGCTCGAAGTTCTTTTTTATAAACTATTCTTTTATTACCACATGCTTTCCGATTTCCAGATTATAATTACATATTCATATAAGGGAGTCAGTTTGGAGCTCCATCGGGTTGCAAAATTCGCAAATAATATTTTGTGTTTGATTTCTAAAAATAAGCTTTTCATTACATCTTCATTTTTAGACATTTTTACATTTGCATTTATTTTATTATAGGTTAAATAATAATCGATACTAAAAAAGTTAAGGAAAGACTCTAAATTTGTATTTCGTCGATTTCGATTATTTATTTCATTTGAAATATGTATTGGAAAAGAAATTACAATCTGATGAGATTCTAAAAAAATAAATTGCTTTTAACATTTTAGTTATTATCATAAATATAATGCAGCCACTTATGTATAAAAACAAGTTATGTGTTATAGATAAAAATTGTTTCTTTTAGGAATAAAGAAATTTAAATCTATTTTTGTTGTTGTTTTAAAAAAATACATGTTTTTCTATAAAAGTTATTTCTTTCCTTTAAACTCTTATATCAAAT
Organism: Argiope argentata; assembly: GCA_026289955.1. Taxonomy (NCBI): domain Eukaryota; kingdom Metazoa; phylum Arthropoda; class Arachnida; order Araneae; family Araneidae; genus Argiope; species Argiope argentata. The sequence continues at coordinate 512,593 of JAOUZG010047704.1, read as the reverse complement.
ACTCAAATTCATTTATTATATCCTTGAGAAAAACAATTTCCAACCCCTCTTCAAAAAAACCTTAAAAACTGTTGACCAAAAATATTCATCAAAATTATGTTACATGCAAAATTTGATATGTTATGAAAAAAGTAATACATAATATAAATCTATTTATTGGGTATCGTTTCTAATATGTTTAAGTTCAGATGTAAACACTAGAAATTTCTATTATGAAAACATTTCATGCTTGATTGAACGAATTGCATCTATCTTAAAGGATATCATAGAAGATGTCATAAGGGATTAATTACGGCATTAGAGAAATACGCTCTTATACAATATTTGTTTTTAAATTAATTGTAAACAAAAAGCAAAGCTCTCATTCTGATACTGTATAAAGCTGTTGATAAATGTATTTTACTGTTAAGCTTTTGATTCTCAAATATATTTTTCATTATCTTTTTAATACAATGTCAAAATAAACAAAAGTAAATTTGAAATTTCTTCGTTGTGTTTTAGGCAATATAATGATAAAAAAGCCTTCACCCGTAAATTGTGTATGATTATGTGATAATAATTCTAATGTATTGCTTTGCATAGTAGATTTATTCTTTTTTCAAATATTTAATAATAGTTTATCATTTACAACGAAAAGAAAAATTTGTTTATTTAGAGGAATAATACTGCGGGTTATTTTGTTCAGCTTCAAGTACTGCTTTAATGACAATAGATATACACATCAGAAGCAAGAAATGATATGAAAAAATAATATAAAAAAACAATTTTTTAAGTCTATTCCTACTTTGGTTATTAGTAAAATTTTTATTTTAGTTACTTTCTATTAAATAATTACAATTTTTATCCTCATTTTCTGCTTTACAATGGAATGAAGGTTGCAGTAGCTTCTGAGGGTATGATCCCCTGAGTACCCGAATAACGATCACCATTGCCTCAGTACCTCCAGTGGTATAACTTCTGACATGGATAACTTTGTGACCAGGTTCGAACTCGCAGAACAAGGGATGCGAATTCAACATCTTACTAACAGCCTATCCGAACCTAAAAATTTCAGCTACTATAAAGAACTATTATAAAGGCGAGAAAATTAGTTTTTGATTAATTAATAAAAAATTAATGAATTAATATTCGAAAAAATTATACTAACATCAAATGTCATCCACTACAAGTTAAAAATATTTATTTCAACTTCAGTGGATGAATAGAATGTATTTTATTAATAATTGAAAAATTAGTATGAGCTAAAAGTAGGAATAGTGTAGGCTAATAATGGAAAATAGAGAGCAAATAAGGACACAAATAATCATAAGGAAAATACAATTGTAGTGAGTGATATAGATTTTGCCGAGATTTTAATGTTACCGTAGGGCATTTAATGTTACCGTAAGGCATCGAGCATTTCAAAAGGCCTTATTATGGCGTTTTGATCAAAAGGACTCATTTTGTGGAAAGCCATAAACCATCCAATCAAATTTGAGAGAGAATAAGTAGATTTGGATAATCTAAACAACTTATAACAAAATTAATATATTTAATTCATTTAAATAGTAAAATGGTGATAGGAAAAGCGGTTTTTTCATAATTTTTTATTACTGTAAAGGCATTATTATTAAATACTATGAATGATGTGAAACATGTGAACTTCGAATAATTGTGTGATAATGGTGTGATAATTCTAAATCGTTTTGTGCTGAATTTTAAATAAAATTTATAATTTTTGTTCACTATTTATAATGAAGCATGATATTATGAAGACGATATAACCGCATTTATATTGTCAGAGAAATATTAAAGAAGTCTTATCCACTATCGCAATTTTTTCCTTCATTTCAATGCTTATCTTGATGTTACGTAAATGATAATGTGACTTCATTAAAATTGTGCTGTTATATCTCATATTGCCTGATAAGGAAACTATGTAAACAATCAGTTTGTATATAGTTTTGGAAAAATAATTATGTATATTATTGAGTCACTATAGTTCGAATAAAAAGTTATTGGTGGCGATACATTTTGATTAAACACCATAATCTTTCTTGTAAAATTGATCCTATACTTAAATAGCTAAGAATCCCTTATGTAATCCTTTTTAAGCCGCTTATTTATTTCGTAACATTTTTATCACGTTTTTTTAATTATTAAAAACCATTTTTCTGAAGTAATTTAATATACTTCATTATTATAATAAGATTAAGCGTTAATTCTTAATATAATAAGATTAAGTATGATTAGATTCAGTGTTAAGTTTATAATTTTTTTTAGTTGTATATATATCATAAAATATTTCCTTGTTAAATCTTTAAATCTCAGGTTAAATAATTTTATTATTTTATTTCATTTTGGTTTCACCATAATTCGATTTCCAACGAAAACACATTGGAAAATTAAATCACTTATTTTGTATCACCTCATTTAAAATTTGAACCATGAAAGACGGCTTATCTTTTTAAATCTTTAATTAGATAATTTCGGGAAAATATATCGTTAAAAATTATCATTTAACATTAATAAAATGTTGTGAAGTAAATAGACGCCATGTTAAGACCTAATAGAAGTTGTTACAAACAAACATAAAACAATACGCTGAATAAAAGTTTATATTTATCCATGCAATATTTTAAGATTTATTCCACGTACAAACAATTTAATTTCTTAAATTTATTTCAAACATTATCCAGATTCATATTCCAAATAGTTATTTTTAGCATCAAGACTAAAAGCTATGTTTTTAGTTTTTATTACAACTCTTTTGTAAAGAAATAAATAAGATCACGAATAATAATAACTGAAACAAATAAAAATTATAAAGAGAAAATATAAAGTGAATATTCCATTGAATAATTCAGAAAACAATAAGAGATCTTTCACAGATTTCTAGACTTTACAGAACGATTTCTATTCAGTAGAGAGCTCTAAAAGGAGTTCTTTTTTTTGAATGAATGAATTTCAAAAAACAGTAAAGACTGCTTTACCGAAAAATTGTGGTTAAATTTTCTGTAAACCATACCCAAACAAGATATGAAAAACAAGAAAAAATCAAAAAGTAAACGCTTGGAAACCTGTGCAGAGATTTTTTTTTTTCCTTTTTTCATCTTCTTTTTAGCTTGTTCAAAAGAACGCTTCCCGTTGAGACGGAATTTGAACCCTTTTTGAAAGCAGAACTTAACAAGAGGCGTAGTCCCTGTTGTTTAGCAGTAGAAAATAATGAGAACAGACTCAAATGAAGCCTCCAGGTAACTTGCGAAAATCCAATTATTTCCCCATAAAAAATGTATAAAAAGAAGCTCCTGAGATGCAAATAACGTCAAAATCTTTTATGTGAAGATAGTGGGTAAATTGTTAGATAGAAGATTATCAGTAAAGTTTAGTAAGTTTAATGGTAACACTTAGGCTTTGTTCTCCATTCTATTTTTTTCTCGCCTTCACATCAAAAAAATCAATGAAATTTAATGTCTTTCCTTTCCTTTCCTTTCCTTTCCTTCTCTCATACTGTCTTCAGAAACTGCCTGAGATTTTTCTGGGTTTTAATCGATTATACTATCTTGAATTCTCAATGGACTTCAGCTTTCCAAATTAGAGAGGACAATAAGTTTCATTTGCGAAACCCTTGTGGCATGTCTTTTTTCAAAATTTTTAATGCTAAAGCTGCAAAAAATTTCTTATAGCTTTAAATAAAGGAACTTTGTTGTGGTGTTTTCACTTACTACTGTAGATAACACTTGAAGATAATTTATATTAAAAACGTATCCCCATACATAGACAATATTTTGGACAAAAATTTAAGAAATAGGCAGTCAAATTAAAACGTTTTAGTTTTGAAGCTTCTTTGAAATAATCTTGTTATTTCCAATTAGTTATTCTCAAATTTGGTGATTATGAATCTTTGTATAAATAATCTTATTGATATTTGGCTTCAGAAACTGCCTGAGATTTTTCTGGTTTTTAATCGATTGTACTATCTTGAATTCTCAATGGACTTCAGCTTTCCAAATTATAGAGCTCAATAAGTTTCATTTGCGAAACCCTTGTGGCATGTCTTTTTTCAAAATTTTTGAAGCTAAAGCTGCGAAAAAATTCTTATAGCTTTAAAAAGGGAACTTTTTTGCGGTGTTTTGACTTCCTCCTGCAAATAACACCTAAAGATAATTTATATTTAAAAAATGTATCGAGTTCATTGACAATATTTTGGACAAAAATTTAAGAATTGAGCAGTCCAATTATAACGTTTCAGTTTTGAAGCTTCTGTGCAATAATCTTGTTATTTTCAAGGAGTTTTTCTCTAGTTTGGCTGTTATGAATCTGAGCATAATTAATCGTATTAATATTTGGCAATGTTGAGTTATAACTCAAGCACGTCTTTAAGAATTAACTCTGATTAAACTCACTATTTTTGGTTCTCTTAACTTAAATAATAATTATGAAACATTGAAAACGAAAGTAAATTAATATGAAATATTGATAAATTTTATTATAAATAATATGTTTGCATTAACATTAGTCTACGCATTTCAATGAATAAAATTTTAATACGTCTTTTTTAAAGTTAACCCTTTGCACTCGAATTTAATATGACACATGCGATTTGATGTCGCAAACGCTGAGACACACGAGTGCAAAGGGTTAAATTTATATTATTAATTTGTAGAATTTGATTAAGTTAAAAAAATTTATTTTAATGAACTTTTGGAATTGTTTTTGTGGTCTGTAATTTAAAACTTGTGGGAGAAAATACCAGATACATATATAAAATTAAGAGTTTTTTAGTTAATATTGTTACCATGAAAACTATAAATAAGTAACTAATTGTTCTGTTATTTGTCTATATTCATGTAAGAATTTTCTATCTAGCATTAAATCAAACAAATACATTTAAATATAATTTTTTCCAATGAATTATTAACAAAATTTCATTTGTTAAAGCCGTGGAAATTTTATTAGATTGAAAAAATAATTCATAAATTAACATTTAAAGAATATTTCATGCATTGATGCAAAATCTACATTCGGAGTGTTTTTTTTTAAATTTTATACTAAAAAATAATTAGTAACATTTTCGAAATTTTCATTAACACTTTCATTATTCAAATTTTTTAAATCAAATTTTTATAATTTTATTTTTGGATTCCTTTTTTGGCATATACTAATGAGATATACAAGTATGGTATAAAATACCGAGATAAATTTTTAATCAAACCTTAAACTCTTAGCAAAAATTTATTCTCTGATCGGATAGAATGCTGTTGATGAGAATAAAATGGCAGCAGCTTATTGATAAGAAGAGCATTTTCTCAATATTGAGTCTTTTTTTCCATATAATACATCATCTTATATAAACTAATCTTTTGTTTTCAGACGCCCTCCTTTCCAGATATTCAAATATTCTAAACTATTCCTTTAAATATGCAACTACATTTACGGGGCATTTTATCCAACATAAACAAATGTTAGAATATTTTAGACAATGTAAGCTTCAAGAATTGTTAGAAAAAACAATTGAAAAGTTTTTATTAAGCTTATTTTGTTTTTAAGAGCTTGTTTTTATTAAAAATAAAAGGTCTCAGACAAATAAACATGGTCCTTTCCAATTTTTTAAATAACGCTGCACCGGGGATTTTTTTCTTTTCTTTTTTATCTTTTAAATATGTACTGTATGCAAATGAAGAAAAATTATCACAAAAATATTCTGCAGCAACAATTATAATTTCTTATGAAAATTCTTGCTGAAAAAAATGAATCCTTTCGAATGTTAATAAAAATGTTGGTGGAATATTGAAATCATTATAAAATCCATGTGACATCTTTCCCACAAGAATATTTTGCAGTAACAGTTTATAATTTTTTATGGAAATGCTCGCTGAAAAAAAATCAATCCTTTCGAACGATAATAAAAATGTAGACGGGACGTTGAAATCATTATTAAATGCATATGACACATTCCCCATGAACGATATCTTATAAATTATATTTATGTGTCGCAAAAATATTTTTAAACAAAGTAGCATAAACACTCGGGAGGAAAAGAAATCCGCTTTGCGTTTTGGTACTTAAAGAGACACGGGATGCATTTCATCCCTTTATTTGGTATGCGCAAATTGATTCACGACCAAATGTCCATTAGTTTCTTTTTTATGATAATTCTCTTTGTATGTGTACTTTTGAAAAGAACACAGTTCAAAATCCCACTACCTCCTATCGCAACTATTAGCCAGCGCTTCTAACGGCACCATTAGTTCTGTATCCATAATTCAGATGGTAAGCCTAGATGGAACTCGCCAGCAGTAACAAAAGTAGCAGCAAACAAGTAACATAACATCGGGCCTGCACTCATTTTATTTACAAAGACAATCCCAGGCGTGGATAAAAGGTGCCTTTCGAAGATAGGCGTCGATGTGTCTTTAAATCCCTGTAAAGCTGTTACCGATCAGTGGGCAAAGAATTCTTAGTTCCTTTTTGGAGACGCGTCACATCTTGATGGATGATGATGAGACATCGTGCGTCTCTTTACAACACCATCTTTCTCCCTCTTTCTTGCTTTTTTCGGGAGAAATGAATCTCTTTCTTAGACGGACACTCTCTTTGAAAAGGCTTGTTTACGGAACATCGCGGATCATTAGGAAGTTTCGGGTTGGAAGCGAGTTTTGATTTTAATGCTGTGGTGTTTTTTTTAACACTTCTTACCCAGAATCTTCTTCAAAACGCGGATATCCTTACAGATTTTTTTCTAATTCCAAATTATTATTAGTGCTAAATTATAATTAAGGCATATAATTATTATTACAAGAATCACTATTACTAAGAAATTACAGAATATTAGAAAGAAATATTTTTTATGGAATGACGTAGATCATTAGGAGGCCTGAATTGATAAATAAATTTTGATATTGATGCTGCGATATTTTTTAATGACTCCTTGCTTCAAATTTTATTTAAAAAATATATGTATCTATTTTCTTCCCATTATAATAGAAAATAAATAATTACCATAAAACACCACGAACTACGCTGTATTATTACTAAGAAATTGCGGATTATTGGAAAAAAGGGATTCAGTAGGAAGTTTCAGGCCGGCTATTATTTATATTTTGATACTACAGTATTTTATTCATGGCTTTAAGCTTTGAAATTTACTAAAACGTCGAAAATATTTTCCTTGTTGTCTTTTTTGCTCCTACTCATTACCGAAGATAAATTATTACCATGAAACAATGAAGACTATTATATTTTGAAGAGAATTATTATTAAAGAAATGGGAATTATTTCTATAAAGCACAGCCAGTCATTATAATTTAGCCCAGTCCTGTAAAGTTAATATTCTGTTTTCAAAAAGGACATAGGTTTACAATGAATGGTCCTCTCGGTTTTGAAGGCAGCAAATGATAAGGATGGCCTAGAGTTGGTACTTGCAGGTAAAATCTTCCACATCAGAACTCTGTTTAAGATCACTTCTATTTTATTATTTATGAGAAAGTACCACTTGGTAAAGGGTTTTGATTCTATTAATTTAACATTTCGTATTCTTTTTTATCCACGTGCAGAATATTCATACATTCAGTTTTAATAAAAATACAAATACAAATTTATCTTAATTTAATTTTATTTTTTACGATACGAAACAAATTATCAATGTATCTTAGTTTCTTAATCATTTTCGAAAGAAAATATATCAATGTTTTTTGTAAGTTGTCCAATCTTCAAAATTTTATACCCAGTTGTCGCGAACATTAAAGCGAAAGAATCGTAAAAATGCTGTTACGACTTAATGCCTAGTTTGCTTCGCTTTAATTTATTACTTTGATCAAAGATTAAATATGCAACATTCTCTTTTGGAAAAAAAGAAATGGTAACGATTAATTAAGTTTCTAACTCAAAAGTAAATTAAAATTGCATCTAAATTCCCAGTTGCCTTGCATATAAAATTAAAGTTTTCTTACTTTAGTAGTTTTTTAACTAGTTTCTTATTCTGAACATTTGTTTCCTTCGGAATTTAAACTTTTTCTTTGACTCAATACATACTGAATGCTCTCAAAATATAAATTATCATGAATATTGTATTTGTTTATTTCTCTTATTCATTTCGGATGCTACATTGTTGCAGCTTTTCAGATCATTGCAACTTTGGGAAACTGATTTGATATTATTACAGTATTCATCATAAAATTTTAATTTGCATAAAAATAATTACAAAGTTATAAAACTCTTTTCATCGGCCAAATAATTCACCAGTTACTAAAATACGCGTTTTGAATGTTATTAATGCCAGGAAATAGTAATATTTAAAATTCACGTGAAATAAAATAGTTTTATAGGCAGAAAATAATTAAATATTTCATTTAACTTTTCGCTAGTTTATAAACTTCATTAAAAATGCACGCTTTATATCTAAACTAAATATGATGAACTATTTTAATCACTTTATGCCCTTCATTTAGAAACTTCAATAAACAAATATACTCTTTTAAAATTATTTAGAATGTTTTATAAAATAATAGGTTTAACTTGAAAATAATTGAAATTTTTGTCACAAACCTAATTAATAAAACAACACCCTTTGACAGACAACTGATAATTGTTATAATAGATTATTTCATAGCATTTTAGTATCAACATACAGAAAGAATATGGTAAAATCAGAATGAACCTTTTCCAAAAATCAAACCTATACCTCCCCCAAAAATGATATCACTTCTAAAGAAAAAACTATTAAGTATAATTTTAAAAATTTAAAACAATTCTTTTTCCTTTTTTTAAATCAGTTCCATAGACTAAAACAACATTTTATTGGCGTTTAAGCACTGAGCAATTTACTTACTTAATGAGCACTGAGTTAACTTTGGCACTGAGCAATTTTTTTTACTTCCCGGAGAGCAAATGTTCCCTTGTAATTACATGCATGAGCTTATTACATTTTTTTCTAAAAAAACTGAAACACCAGATTCATTATTACTTATTTTTATAATAAATGCTAACTCAGTCCATAAGTATGAAATCATTTTTACTATTAAATATTGAGAAAGTGCTTTAATGTGTATATTTACTGCAAAAAAGTTGCATGCGAATTTATCTAATATAACATATATAAACTATTTGCTGGAAACTGATAGAAAAATTTGCAACTAAACAATGATAGCTCATATTTATATTTTATCCAATTCCTATTATTAGTTCTTACTCTTCCTATATATATCCTTTTTAAATGTTCAATCCTTAATAAAATACTTTTTACTCATCCTCTCAAGTTCAAATAAATTTTTTAAACTTTTAAAGGATGTCGCTTGATGTTAATGGTTTTTTAAAATTATTAATCCTTTAAAAATCAAATCAAGGAAATTTATAATATTTTATACATGAGAAGTTTGGTTTTGAACCCATAGATGGAGCCACGAAAATGCGGCTCAATTTTTTTTCAATTCCTAATATTAGTTTACACTCTCTCTGTATATATAAATCTTTTTCTCATTTTCAATCGTAAATAAAATACTTTTTATTCATCCACTCTAATTCAAATACATGTTTTAAATTTGTAGTTGATGACACTTGAGACTAATAAAGTTTTTTCAAATATTAATTCATTAATTAAACAATTAATTTTTGATACTTTAAAAAGAATTTTAGCAATTTGAAACGACAATAGAAATCAACAGTCAGTAGCTCACTCGGTAAAATGCAAGCATTTCAATACTTTTCATGTGGAGGTGGAGAATGCGAGTTCAATTCTTGTGAATATCAATAATATTTTGATAAATTATTTATATCAATCGTAATTATTTAATAAAAGGTAACTAAAAGAAAAAATTTCTTTTGTTGACCTAAGTAGGAATTGACTTTATTTTTTTTATTACTTGTTTTTTAAAAAAAAATTTTCATTTACCACATCGTCTACAGTAAAATGATTTTCTTAATTAAAAAAACTCTATGAGATTTCAACTGATTTCTTAGAAACCATGGTCTTTTCCCATTTTTGTCGCATACTCTTTTATTCATAGTCGGTACAAGACAAATGCTTTCTTCATATTTTTCTGAGTATCCGCACTTATGCAGCTTTAGCGGAAGCACGCATTTTAATCCTTCATAGCTGGAATAAAAATTGGGAAAATAATTACTTTAAAAATGTTTTTCCAAGTCGAAAAAAATATTATTTAAACCAAGGAATTCTTCAAAGCAATTGTTTTGTAAACGACTTTTTTTTTTTTAAGCTTCATGATTTTTTTTTTATTATTTTTTTTTCAAACTTGATAAAAAAAATTCCCACTCACGCTTCTTTTACCATAAATTTCTTGAACTAAAAGTGAAAAACAACGACGTTTTAAATTTCACATGACGGCTAATTGCTTTGTTTTTATTTCATTTTTGGTTTTTAGTTCTGTGTGGGCGTGTTGATTAGAAATTTAATAAACTTGGTATTTCAATAATATTTTTAAACTTTTACAAAACATAAAACTTAATTAGATTAATATAGAATTCTTGTATTTTTATCTTTGAACGATTTTATCTCGAATGACATTATAGAAAATCCTGGTAAAATTTCGAACTTTAATTACTGTGTGAGACACGGTTCGTAAAATTCATATCACTAACCGTGTCTCATGGTTCGTAATTTATATAATGATATTATAATATTTTATGTTATATTATTATAATGATATTATGGTATTATTGATATTATAATATTTTTTGGAAATTTCTTAGATTTTCACCCATTAGTAGATATATATTTCCCATATTGTTAATTTTTATATAAATATTACAATAGTACTTACGTAGCCTTTTTATTGAATGAATAAACTGAAAAAAATTATACCAATAAGAAACATTTGATTTTTTTTATTTTATCAGAAAACATTAAATTATTACAGAAAATAACTTTTACATTCATCAAAAAATGTGTCACCACATCATCAAATTGTCCCACCGAAAATTCACTTCCACAGTGACATCTATTTATTACAGATTACGACCTTTAGTAATTATCATATTAAAAATAAATCTATTTATTACAGATTATGACCTTTAGTAATTAACACATTAAAAAATGTAAAAAATTATAAAGACATATTAAAAGCATTATAAAAGGAATATAATAAAGATAAATAATATAAAGACTAATAATAATGCTATAAAACAAAAAAGGTATAAAATATATAAACTAAATTCCCAAGCATTCCCTCATATTTATCTTGCTATAAATTTTTGATTCAATTCCTCCCATATTTATCTTCAAAAATTTTGGCCCCAAATACTAACTTTCTTGTTATATTTTTTCGTAGACGAAACCATTTATCGCCTACGAAAACTTCTGAATACGCTCCTTTTTAAACTAAAGGATATTTCTGAACCTTTATATCCATCACCTTGACTGAATCATGATACTTTGACGTTTTTCACCTGGAATCCGTTGTTGCTTCTATTGAGAAAAATATATACGTGTATGTATGTGTTTTGGTCTAAACCTCAGCATCATGGTAGAGAAAAAGGAAGAATAAGACAGCCCTAGTGGGATCCTGTCGGCGGATTGAAAGAGTAATATTTCTTCATGCACGAGAAAGTTCTGAAGAACGATAAAGGTTGTAAGGATTTCTTTTCCTTTGTTGTATAACCTTAGAACGAATCGAATGAAATACTCCACTTCGGAATTTCTTTTTGATATGAATTTTTCAAGTATACTTTTGAAATCTTAGGGTTAAAAACGTAGAAAACGTTTTGTGCTTGGAGATATTATTGATTTCCAAAATGAGAATATTTAACTTTAATTGAAAATAATAATTATGTAATAGTATGGTATTTTAAACTATATTTAACACTTATTTTTTATCTCCCTATATTTATGGAGCGATGCTAAAATATTGCTACGTTATTTGAGAAGTTATCAGATATACAATTTTCTATATTGGCGCATATTCATTTTCTATATTGGCGCATATTCGTGCAATATTACAATAGCTAAAAATATATACTGTTATTTAAACAAGCAACTAGTGTATGTTCTTTCGACTTTAAATTATTGCATTAATATCATTAATTGATTATATAACTATATTAAATGATATTTTAAATATCTTATGACATAATTATTATTGATTAGCTAATATTATCGATTCTAATATAATAAGAAATAATTATCAACATTTAACTTCATTATAAAAAAGCTTTAATTAACGGCGCATGCGCAATAAATATTCTTATTTTGTGCAAAATATACTTTTCTTGATACACAAATGTCTTAAATAACAGAAGAATTTTGAATAACTTGTTATAATAAATTATTCGACAGGATATTGTCAGGGGATAATATCTTTGATCCGAATATGCTGATGATATAAACTTTTACGTGATTAGTAAATCCTACACGTGAATTCTAATTCAACTGAAATCGTATTCTTTGGATTGGTTGGCTTCAAATATTTTCAGATTAGATTATTCATCTTTGTTGTAGAGTTAAATTTATAATATAGAAGAAACTTTGAATACAAGTATATACATGAGATGGTAAAAAATTGTGAATTCTATCAGCAACGACTTGTCAATGATGAATGTAATTTATTAAACTATCAAAATTATTCTACCCGAATTTTAGGCTAACAAAACTTATATAAATACTTTGCCTATTTCTTTTTCAATATTCGAACAGCTAACAGTGTGAAATCTTAGTCGAATTCTTTCAAAAATTTAGGAGTACATGACTGTATTAAGCAAAACAATCCATTATTAAAATGTAATATGGTTCTTTTATTATATCATGAGTATACAAACGCTTGTACAATAAAAGATAGCTCATTGTTATAATAGAAACAAGTTTATGAAAATTTGTTTTATAATAGTAATGTATTTCTAATAAAAGAAATTGTTGTAATTAATTAAAAGTTTTAACCAAAAATTTATGCTTGTTTTGAAACTCAATAGGAACATATATCCCGTAAATTTAAAGGAACTTTTCTTTCGTTCTCAAAGAAGTTTTATTAAGTAAAATGTTAAATGTTTTTTTTTTTTTTTTCAGAAACAGTTTTTGTAAGTTTCCCTTTTCAGGATTTTGTTTAATTTTATTATTATAGTTTTTCACAGTTAATAAAAATTTTATCTCTAATATAATACAAAATCAATGCAACAAATTTAATGCTTAGGATACTGAAAAATCATTGATTCCGAAGTGTTGAATCAAATGTAATTCATAGACATATTATCTTAATTTAACAAAAATATGCTGGAAGTTATTTGTTTTAATACAACTATACTGGGAAAAAAGTGTCAGAACAATCATACTTAAATTTTTAAATAAAAAGTTTATTTCATGAACCAAAATTTCTTTGTTCATATTTTTTAGCCAAAATAATCATAAAGTATTCTTAATTAGTTAGCTCTAAAAATTTTAAAATCAATTAATGGGGAATATATGTTTTCTTCGTGCAATTTATTTTTAATGAATAGTCCAGAAATTCGGAAAAAAAAAGAATAATAATTTATTATTAACTATAAATTCCACATTTAATTATAATGTAATTTAGCATTTTCCCCACATATAAGATATAAATATGTGTAGGAAACTAAATAATAATTTTTTTTAATCTTAGGTTACAAGAATTCGCTTGGTATTTCATACATTTAACTTTTTTAGTTTTGTAGGACATATATCTATTTTCAGAGTCCAAAATAAACATATTTTTTCTAGTTAATTAGTAAATATTTTTAACATCATTAAGATTCCCTGACAGAACTTCCAAGAAATCTATTTTCACTTTGTAGGGTAAACATTAGTTTATTTTTAATTAAGTCTAGGATTAGTTTATAATTTTTTAAATGTTTAATTTCATTAATTTGTTTTTTACTTGATTCTTTTTTTCTTTTTACAACACGATTCATGAACATACAATAAAGAAAAAATTACCTATTTATAAACAAACTAATTTTATTTATTATTTTTTTATCTTTATTAAAGTAGTTTTCTTCAGTGTTCGAGAAAACAGACGAGTATTATTCTGTACATGTAGTTGGATTTATTTATCTTCAATACGCTGTAAAATCCTGACCTACAATCTCGGTATTAGAAAGGTAGGGAGGGCGATGTTATAGAGTAAACTGATAGATTAAAAAAAAGGAAATAACATAAGTAAAAAACATTTAGATATTTATTTATTAAATTTCCAATTAATCAGTAAGAGATTAAAAAACAATAAATATTATATTTGGCAAAATATAAATAAAATAAAAAATTATATAATAAAATAAAGTTAAAAGTATATAATAAAACAAATAAAATATAAATATAAATATTATATTTTTGATTATTTCCTTTTCAGGTTTGCATCATCTACATTGATAATAATGATGTTCCACATTTTATACATAATAAAAGTTAAGAAACGCAATTTTTAGTCTATTTTTTATGATTGTTTACTGTTGGGTTAAAAACACAACGATGCTGCTGCACATTCTTTGAAATTCGGGATAAATCCGGAATTTTCCTTCAAACTGGGGCGAATTCAATGTCTAAATCTCATTAAAGCGATAAAATAAGTAGGACTGAAGCGAACAGAATTTCCAAATTAGCACCGAATTCGCGCGTTTGAAGGAAAATTCCGGATTTATCCCGAATTGTGCTGCTGCACAT
>JAOUZG010047704.1:479354-497984 GCA_026289955.1 Argiope argentata | reverse complement strand
ATATTCCTTCGATCTAGGGCAAATTTGGAACTGATCCGGAAATTCTGTTCGCTTCAGTCCTACTTATTTTATCTCTTTAATGAGATTTTATACATTGAAAATGCGTGGAAAGCTGGCAATGCGAACTACGCATATCCCCGAACTCTGCTGGCGTGAGGCACTCGGAAGTTTTTAAAAGTGTATTAAGTAAAATTTAAGTAACAATCGTCCTAGTTAAACATTGCCAATTCGCACAGACCTGTCTGGCATTGAAAACTAACTTATTTGAAAGGCACCTTTAACGTTCCATTAACCACACTAGCTGGCATGTGTTCCTCCATTCATCAACTACTACAGACCATTCAACCAACTCTAGGAAGAATTATGTACACTCATTTTTAAACCTATTTTCATCTCACGGAAGTCAAAAAGTTACACAGTAGCTATTGTTTCATTCAAAGCAATGCTCTCTGTGCTCTTGAAGTAATGTTTTCTACGGGTATTGTGTACCATTCTTTTCCAGCCCCATCACCTCCTCTTCCTTTTCCTACCAATTGGGAACCAAAATAATAAAATAAACTTCATCACATTAGGCAGCCCAAAGAAAAAGTATTTTTTTAATCTTATTTATTCAAGTCCTGTGTAAAAAGAAATTGTTTGCAAGAATTTTTTTTTAAACAAAGAAAGGTAAGTTTTAAGGAGACTCCTCAAATGTTAAGGTTTCCCAAAACTGTGCAGTTCTGTATACTGTTGCGGCTGAAAGGTAATTGTTATAAAATGAGAACCTCCGTTGAAAACCTATTCTTCATCATCCATTTTCCTTTATTCTTGATTTTTTTTTCCAGCTATGGAATGGGCAGATCCTGGCTGTGGGCCAATATTCGCTTTCTTTTCAGCCAGTTTCTTTCGTATTTGGGTTTGTGGTTAGGGGACATGTAAAAAATGAATGGTTTAAAAGCTTAAAAAAGGGCAGCTTTCTACTGCGGAAGATTTCAGTCATTTGTATTCAAAGACTCTTCATTTCCTGTTGAATACTCATCTTTAAAGTATTTTTTTTTCTCTTCACAAAAACCCTTACTTATGAAAAAAAAAAAGAAAAGGCATTAAATTGCCAGTTTTGATAAATTAAGACTTTTGAATTTTCACAACTTTCTATAAATTTATATCGATAAATTATTGTAGTTTGGAATAAAAATGGTATATATTGTTCTTTTTTAATATACTTTTATCCTTTAATTGCTATTGAGTATAAAAGTTTTGACATTTTATTACCAAACAAGGTATTTTTCAGAAGCGTTTTCAATATAAAATGCTTTATTTTGATGGAGGAAAATAAAATTTGGATTTCTATGCTCAATTTGAATTATTTTATTTTTATATCATCTTTAATCAAAGGAAAATTGCAAAAGAAATTGTTTATAATAGTCGGTTTTTATTTATTAAAGAAGATAGGAAAAATCTCCATATTTCAACTGAAGCAGTTGTCTAAATATATTATTAAATATTTCTACTGTGTAGAAGTCAAGTATTTCAATCCTATTAATACGAAAAGAGTTTAATATAAAAATCAATTTGAAGTAATCTTCCCGTGAAAGGAGATATTCAAGGGTGGCTTCAAAATCAAAATTTTGTTATTTAATTATTGTTTCGAAAACTGGTTTGCACTTAAGTGCGATGTGGAAGAAAATGTATATTTTGTATTTTGAATTTACTTAGAATTTAATACTTAAAGGAAAGGCTCAAAACTGTCTTCATTTCCATAGTCGGATCTAATTACTTTTGAAATGCAGTGTTATTTAATTGGATAAGAAAATAGAAAACGGTTCCAAAATAACAAATTCAAACCTAAAGAATGAATTTTCTATATAGCGAAAATAATTCTATTTACATTGAAGATTTAAATTGTATTTAGAAATCAAAATACCCTGAGTAAGGTTTTAGAAAAGTCATTTTAGAAAAATATTTGCTTGCCTAGAAGTAAATTAATTTTGCTTTATGGCTTGTTGAAATTTGATATGTTATATTGGCACTATTTTAATTCGAATGATTAAATCTGAAGTTTAATTTTATTCTCAATATTTTTTCTTCCATAATCTTTTCGCATTTTCTAGTAGTTTCTGTTATATCAACTCAAATAAACATCTGATATTGAGGGGGGGGAGTTGAAATTTCCGTCCCAAAAGATATTGTTCCAGAACATGCAAAACTTTCTCGATTCTGAGAGTAATATTCCAACTTGAATTTGCATTCCCCACATCGTGTTTCTCCTTACTCAGATACTGGTATATATCTAGATATATATGTATGATCTGTTTATATGGCTTGCATACATCTTTTCTGTCGTAATATAAACGCACAATGGGCTCCGTATCTCTTGGGCCATAAGCCATATTGCTTTTCAACGACGTATTTTATCATATCGGACTACCAGTAGATATATCGGTTGATGCAATAAATTCCAATCAAATGAAAAGAAAATAGTTAAAGGAATAAAAATCAAAAAATTATTTTAAAAAATAGTTTTTACATAAGTTCCTTAATTTTTTTAATGAAACCAAAAATAGTCGAATCCGAAAAGTTAATTTAAAACCTTATTCCCTTCTTTTACTAAGCCTATATTTCATATTGTTTCCAGATTGATAATAAATGGTAGTACACAAAGCTTAAAATTATTAATACCATTATTATCATAAAAAATCATTTTAATTAAGATTTGTCATAAACTTCAGTAATATCTGCCAATTATCTAACCAGCACCATAGCTCTTTGATATTCAAAATAACATCAAGTAAATCAGAAGAGATGAGATAATAGCGATTTGGAAAATGCCAAACTAGATCACTCTACAGAAAATCTAACTTTCTGAAAAAAGTTTAGATAATTTAGATAAGTTTAGTGTAGATAGTTTAGATAAGTTAAGATTTAAAAAAAAGTTAAAATAATCGTGAATAACAATAAAAGGAGCCAAATAATCGTTTCTTGATGTGCGTGGAGGGGAAGGTGTCTAGGGGGTTGCTAAGTTAATGTTGAAAATAGAAAACGACAAGTTTAAACAAACAATTAATTTATTTATCTAAACACAAATTAACACTAAATAAAAATCACAATATTTAACTTATTTACAAAGGAGAAAAGAAAAAGATTTTACTTAAAAGATAGCAGAGCCCTAATTTTAGCCCAAATAGCCCTAATTTTAGGCCTAGTGCATCCGTTTAGCGGAGAAAAAATGAAACGACGTTCCCTTTCACATTCCGAATGACCACTCACCGAAGAGAGAAGTTCCTTAAGTAGCAAAACCGATACTCTGACGTCACTAACAGATGGTGTATGAATTGAAATGATTGGTGTCTCCATCTTTTAAAATAATTAGGAATTAACAATTAAATCTATATGTAGAGAGATATCTTCACCAGTTCCGAAAACATTTAAAAATAATTTATCTAAGTTAATTGGAGATTATTTAGAATCCTCAATATCAATTCCCACATATATGTCACTCAGTTTTTAATTATCATTTACGTTCATTCTATACGAGTTCACGGCATACATTGTACCAATGTTCTGATATGTTATCCTAAGATAACTACATGCTTAATTAACCAAAATAAATACATTAACGTCTCGGATGACAGCAATTTGAAAGCATAAAATTGATTGTTAATATTGCTAGAAAATAACTTCAAATTTATTCCTCTCTTGTTCAGTCTAATCATATTTTCGACACCATTCTCTTATCTTTTCTTCCGTCTAATGAGATCTCTTTCTGTAATCCGTATTATCCTCAAGAAATGCCTTAAAGTGTTTTCTCTGGCTTTTCTAATTTGATCTTAAGGCATTATAAGAACGACCCCTGTAACTTAAAGATCGTTCCTCTTTGGGGAAGCCATGGATCTTTTACGATGTCAAAATTAGGAAAACTTCATCCCCGAGTTGATATCTCTCTCTTGTTTATTATTAAGTTGCATCCATAATACTGTTAAGAAGAGCTTATATATTGATTCCTGCCTAGTCTTAAAGCGAAAAAGGACTTAACTAACTTTTAAACTACATCATCTTTTGAACTTATAAAGCTGGACATCAAAATTTGATATCTTGTTTTATAGGCTTTCCGTGTACTTATGAGATTCAACAAAAAAGACAAGTGCAAATAAAATGAAATGTTAAGCACCAAGAAGTTATTAACACGATGATCCTGTTCCTTGAGTTTATTACAGATTATTTATAATAAATTGAATTTCTTATAAATGCTCGTCAAAAAGTTCAACATTAAGGAAAGGAGTAATAATGAGACATGATGAAAAGGCAAATAAATATATGACATACGAACTTGAAAATTAGTAAATAATATGTAAGAAACAATTCAACATTCAGGAAAGGAGTAATAATGAGACATGAGGAAAGGCAAATAAATATATGACATACGAACTTGAAAATTAGTAAATAATATGCACGAAACAATTCAACATTAAGGAAAGGAGTAATAATGAGACATGACGAAAAGGCAAATAAATATATGACATACAAACTTGCAAATCAGTATATAATACCTACGAAACAATTCGTGATAATATGTAAAGATGGCTATTATTAAATTGTGGACAAAAAAATTTTTTTTTCTTGAATGAATGATCATAGTATCATTTGAGAATTCATATTCTATGAAAGCATTTATCTCACTATTACTGAAGAATCTTCTTCATGGCAGAATTAAATCGAGATATTTTATAATGCCACTAAATTGATGCATTTTTTAACGTCACTATAAACTTACCATCAAATCTTAAATCATCTCATAAGTACAGATTTTTGTATATTACTTAATAATTATTCTTCGGAAATCATCTGTACCAAATTAAAATATACTCTTTTCTTTCAATCTTCAATAATCTCTGAAGAAATTTATTACATCTTTCTTGCTTTGAATTTACAGTTAAATATTTGGAAATCCGTGGGATTTTCCGAAGTATGAACTCTTAGAGAATTCTCTAATAAGTTTTTAATAACGTAAGAAGAGAGGATATATCATTAGCCAAATATTCAAGAACCTATACACTAGATTTTGGAAAAGTTAACTGAATTTGCTAGATATTTTTCTTCTTCTGAAATTGCATAAGAACTATTTTTAGCAAAACCTATATAACAATGAGATGAACAATTTTTCATCCAATCAGTGCCCAAATTTTCATTAAAGTTAATCATATGAACATTAGACTAACAATTACAGATTTCACAAACAACAAACCCAACAATTCAAATTTACAGTTGTGAATCCAAAACTCATAAATATTGGTATTTTTGAAATGGAAAGTTCATTAATCCACCTGATACAACCATTTCTTATCAGAAATTTGAACACAACTTTAAATAAGAGATTTTATTTTTATTTTTAAACAATTAAAAATAATCAATCGTTTGGAGTAAATAGCATTAATAAAAGGAAAATGAAAAACCTTTTCAAATAACATCGGTAAAATCAAAAATTACTAGTTATAGTCTTCACTGTTTTTCAATCTCTTAAAAAATTCTTCAAATTACCAAAATTGACCAATATTGGTAAAAATATTCTAAAATAAAGCCAATCTTGGGGTATTTTTGAAATGGAAAGTTTCATAATTCACCAGATACAACCTTTTCTTGTCAGAAATTTGAACACAACTTTAAATACGAGATTTTATTTTTACTTTTAAACAATTCAAAATGATCACTCGTTTGGAGCAATTAGCATTAATTGATGAAAAACATTTTGAAGTAACATCGCTCAAATCAAAAATCACTAATTATAGACTTCACTGTTTTTCAAAATTTCAAAAAATATTTAAAATTATCAATTGAACTGGACAAACTATATCACAAAGTCATTCTTGATACTTACCTTCAAAGTTTCAAACATGAAAATGGCATATTAAATAAATAAAACTGAATCCAGTCTTAGTAATGCGTTCAATGACATTGGAAGCTGTTCATTGAAATTCAAAAATATTTGAATGTTTGCAGACCAGAAATAACTGAAAATACGTATAAAGGAATTAAATAAAATATCAGCTCAATTCCAGTGCATTCAGGAATGAAATATTTTATTTCTTGTACAAAATTAAAGCACTTCCGGATACTAATTCATGAGTAAAATAACACGTAGTACTAAAGCATAAAATGTTTCGAACCCAATTTTAAAATAAAGAACAGCCTCGTACCATTAAAAAACACCTGGACTGTCATATTTTTGTGATTTAAAAAACGAAATTATTTGCAGCTGACATTTCTTTTCTTTTCTTTTTATTTGTTTCTCAATTCTTTTATAAATATTTGTCGGTTATTTATTATTTCACTAATTTTTTTCTTTATTCATTACGTGTTTCTGATGGAAAATATCTAAAAAATGAAATTAATTTTTGTCTCATTCTTTATTTACTTTTACGTGCTTTTTATACATCCTTTCATTATTCTCTTTACATCATTTCTAATTAATAAGTTCTTACAACTTTTAAAGCCAAAATATCTTTTTCTCTTTCACTCAAATGTTACATATATTTTCTTTAACCAGCAGGTTTATTAAGAACTGAAAAATTTCCTCAAATGACATATAATATATCTTTTTTAAAAGCTCTTTACTCATTTTTAAATCTAAGATTCTTTTTTTCTCTACTTATAAAAAAATTATGTTCTTCATTTCACTCATTAAATAAGAAATTTAGAAAATATATCAGGATATCATTTCTTTGCATTGAACTTTCTTTATAATCTAATTATTTAAGGCAATACTTACTTTTATTTTTATGTAAGAAAATCATCATTAAAAATTTCCTTTAGTGTACAGCATCATTAATTATATTATAAAAATGTCAAAATATGTAATTTAGCGTAAGTAAATTATAAGGAAAATGCTTAAAGATTCTACAATTTTTAAAGCAAGGAAAAAGTAATAAGAAACAGAATACATTAAGAATTCCGTAATGTTTGTTGCAACTATTGGATACTTATTAATACGGAATAAGATACCTTGAATAATTGCGAAGCTAATTTAATCAAAATTCTTTTTTAATTTTCATCGGAATCAACTTTCTAGAACTGGTTTTAGAACACATTTCGAAATTATTTCTCAGTTGTAAATGCAATTAGCACTCGCATCCTCAGTACATCAGTTTTCACTTGAGATTTCAACATTTTGTTATTTGTTGGATATTTAACGAAACAAAGACATGAAATTTAAAATGTAATCAAAACATGTTACAAAAGAAGAAAAATTTAATCTAACGCAAATTCCCTCGCTACTTCCTGGGATAGCTGAAAATTACCAGTTTATTTATTATGTGCTTACATAGAGCATTTTCATCTGTAAAGTAATCTGGCTGCAATTTTTTACTAGTTCCTTCGAGATTGCCACTGCTTCAGCTTTATTTATCTCACTTTTTTGAAATATATTTAATTTAAAAAAACTTTATAAACTTGCGTATTGTTACTTCCGTCATAAAACATTTGATTTTATTAATTTCAGATGCATTTTCTACTTATTAGAATTTTATTTCTAAATGTACGAATATTTGAATTCCCTTAATGGAAAAAAAAACGTTATTAAGGCATAAATGTGATTTGCATAATTAACAAACGCACTATTAAAAACAATATGATTAAAAGTAATCTGTTAAATTTGATGTCTCATTTTGTGTTTGTTTATGCAAATAGATGGTATGTAATAATTAAATACTAAGTTTTGAGCTCATGTTTGTATTAAATAATAATTATCCCTTACAAGTAAAATAACTTATTCGGCTCTAGATATTTAACTTTATTTTCCCTTATGCCCTTTCCGATAGGCGACATATTCATATTTCTCAACATTTTCAATAAAACCTCTTCACTTTTTAAAAACTTAACATTTTGTAATTTTTATAAACGAATTTGTATATACAAATTTTGTAATTTGTATATACGAATAAAAATAAAGATCTCTTGAGCGTTCACTATTAATAAACGAAAAGAAATCCAGAATATGAATTCAATCTTGAAATATTTAAAATGCTCCAAAAGAAGTTGGAATTTTTAATTTTACTTACAATTCAAAATACAATTCCACCGCAGAATTTGTCATGTATAAAAGCAAAATCTACTGAAAATCAAACTTTCAGCTTATGAGGGAGAATTTGAAAGAAAAGATGGTAGAGAAGTCGTCCTCGTCACCTGACCATAGTTGAGAAATTACGATATCCATTGCAAAATTAGTCTAGTGGAACTTCCGTATTAGATGTTAATTTACCTTAACAAAATAATTTAGTTATTTAAACATGTTTGTGATATGACAAATCTATCACATACATGTTTAAATAATAAAAAATAATTCTACGGCAGTTATAATTCTATTAATCAAATTACTTTGATATATCTTTATATATACACTGATATATATAATTTCAAATTGTGATAAGTTTAAATTCTTCAAATTAGTCATGTCCTTTCACGATCCCAAATTTTAAAAAATTCAACACTGAAGGCATTTCAGCAAAGAATTGTTTAATTAATTTTACACGAAAATATTCAACATTTTTGTGATGAAAATGGAGTTAAAATTGCGAATGTTGGTGATTGTAATATTTCCCAATTGTTAACTATCGATTTTCTTCTGTTCACAAAAAAGTAGCTAAGATAAATAAAAGCAGGCCCTTGTTTTTCTGTACTGCAATTAAGTTAAGGCCACAAATTTATTAAACAAGATAATTAAAAACTCACTTTGAACAAAAGCTTACGCTAATTATGCCTCAAAACTCTTGAATGACTCTCTCTAATTGGTCAAAATGATTGTTTTTCGCCTTTCTTTGTATTGCCCTTTTTTGTATTAATTTACTTGCTTCTATGTATTTCAGAAATTCTAATTTTTTTATTATTATTCATCAAGTATGCTCATTAGTAATATTTAATAAGCAAATGCATTTCTACACACCATTAATTGTAAATGCATGGAAATGGAATGTTTCAAACATACTCTAATATGTTTGACTTTTGCTGTAAAAATGTATAAACATAGGTTATTTTAGCCAATTAATTTAAAATTTTATTTATGTCTCTGGTAATTGAAAACCAAAAATGTTCATTAAAAAATCTTTGTCAAAAACTGTTTAGTTTTTAAAACATCTAATCGTAAATGAAAACATTTGATTTTTAAACAGTATTCTTTTTTTTTCTTTGCAAGAGATTACACATCTTTTTATTTTCCATCTTTACATTATATTTTTTGATGTTTAATAATAACCAAGTTTTAAACATTGATTTAGAATTTAAATGTCTTATAAACTGATAGATCAAATTTTGATATATTTATTCTAAATAACTCCTTTTTCAGTAATAAAATACATCAGTTTAGAATTGTAATATGGAAGATATAATATTGACAACACGAGTTAAAAATTTAAGAAAAAAATCATCATTTCTTTAAATAAAGTTTACAGTTTTTAATTAAACTTTTCACAGTTATTAGCATTTTAATCAAAAAAACATTCCTCAGAACTATAAAATAACATTGAGTGCAATCCTACTTCGACAATTATCCTATTACGATTTCTTAGTCTAATTAATTGATTTCGTACAATCTTTTACAAAATTTATTTACTCAGAATTCTGTTTTGAAATACAGGATATTTACTCAGAATCTAATTAGCGTCAAAATTAGATCATTGATATTTTCATTCATACAAAATCATAAGGCTTTTATTCTCGCATTATATCAGATTATTACATAGTAAATTTAACTAATTCAGTCCTTCTGAACATATTAATCTCTTTGAAAAGAATAGGTTCAATACCAGTCAGTGCTCTTGATTCTTTAATTGATGAATATGTATATTCTAATCTTTATATATTTAGATTATGTTTCAGTCTTACATTCTATTGCAACTCGCGTTTAAAAACTTAATCCACTTAGAAAGTGCCAGTCTCTTTCGTTTTTTTTTTCAATTGTCTTTGTGAAAGGAATGGCCATGACTTTTTAAGTTGTTTCTAAAAGAATCTTTCTAACAATAAAAGACGATGACTTATCTCTTAAATTTTTTTTTCATTCCCAAAAGATTTTTCATTATAATTAGTTTTATTTTATTTCTGTCTCTAAAGAATTTGTCTTCTTTTCAAAAGAAGTTTTATAAATAAATTCTTTCTGTGTTTAACCATAGGTTTTTATTCGCTTTTCAAAGACTAGATCTCATGAAAGTCTTTGGAAAAATGCTGTTTTCTGAAAGACTGATTATATTGTGTCAATGAAGGATATATAAGATCAAAACAGCATTTCAGTTTTATTGTAAGGATTAAATAATTCTCAAATTCATTTAAGCATAATCTCAATAAAAATATTGTTTTTTCTTTCTTTCTTTTTTTTATTCAATACTCCAAACACAGTTCTTATACTTTTTCGTACTAACTTGATATTTTTTTTCCTTTTGAGAAGTTTTACTTTGTAAATCCAGCTGTATTTTCAAACTAATTGTATTATTTGATAATTATTCACATCATATAAATGCACAAATGTGATTATTTGGCTTATAAAACATGCATAAACTCTCATAAAATACATAAATACATAATAATATTATTTTAGAATTTACAAATTTATATTTGAAAATAAAATTAATCTAAGTTAAATGCTTGTTTTACCAATATTTTGAATGTGAAGTCATTATGCATGTTAAACTTAATCTTTTGGTTAAAATCATTTTCGGAAAAATGTAAGATATTTAAAACAAAGAGAAACTGTAAAATATTTTTTATTAATTATTCTATTGCTTATACTTTATTATTGAATTTGAAACAAAGAATTCTTTATTTACATTTTATGTTTTTATAGATAAAGTTCTTAATCTGTGGTAGTACATTTCTTACACTGTAATTTATACCTACGCTTCAATTTTTCCGTAATAAATCACTAGTTAGATTCCCACTACGTACCAGAAAATAAACGTGTAATTTTGGCTTCTTGAATCATATTTCAGAACTCTCAATGAATCATTTCTAACATTATAAATAATCATGTTAAGAGTTGATATTCATCTACCTCCAAAAAAAGTACCTAAAACCCTGTGAAACTGAACAAAACCAAATTTGATTGTAGCTTATGTTAAGTTTATTTACTTAAATATTTTTATTTTCCGTGTCCAATTTTGAAAGTAACAATTTTTTACAATAAATCCCTATTCTTACTCAGGCCCCTAAAAATGCCGGAGCATAATTTGCACATTAACTTGGAAGGTGAAAACAATTCAAGGCCATTTGACCTTAGTTAAATGCGATATGTTAACTTTTGAAATCTACAGCAGGATCACAAGAGATGTACCGTCACAACATTAAAACATCATTTATAAAATGGTACACGCGATTTTATTATGTATTTCTAATGCTAAATCACAAGTATTTTATTCATTTACACCAATTTAATAAGTTTGTTATATTAATAATTACCATGGAGTTTGGTTTGCTGGTACAACTAAAGTGTTCTAACTTTTCATGAAGTTTTCTGTAAAATTATTTCTTTTACAAATGACTTTTTTGTATAATTTATCTTATCGATTTTCTTTGATAAAAATAAAACAAACAATTAATGTCTTAGCGATATTTATAAAGACGCTTCGAAGCACATTGAAAATTTTCTCGAATTGAATTTCCTAACCGGCAAATTAATCGGCGTATTAAGCGAGACTCTTTAAATGAGACAGTTCCAAATTATACTAAATCCCTTGGAAAAATCAAACGAGGGTTTTAATCCTTAACCGTTCATTTCATTAAATTTTATATCGCGCCGCATAACACCCTGGTAGGGGGAGAAGTAAATTAGCGAAGTGTCGGATAATGAAAATAAATTTGGACAAGCACTCTCTCTCTCTTCTACTTCGATGGAGGTGAATCATAACTTCCCGCTTGTTACCATCCTCACCAAAAATAAATGGAATCATCTCCCATGTAAACAAGACTTCCGCAATAGGGATATGATAGGGAGAGTATGAGGAAAATATTGCAACCCCCAGCAAAATGAAAACCGGGCGAAACGCTAGCATCTTATCTTGGAGTGAGGAGGGTTAGGTGGTAATATTTTTAGTCTCGCCATAGATTTTCGCGTTATATTTATCAACGCACTTGAAGGTAGAAGAGGAAGAAGATTCTGACTTCTGAACTGGAAGTAGTTTTAGCTACCAGATGTCTTGGATAGGGAGAGGAAGCTGTGAAATCTCAAAGTTCTATCGAGTAAGACTTCCGCTTGTCAAGTGCAGGAACAGGCCTTCTGGTGTTCATCTTGCCTAACAACTGGGTAAAAAAATAGAGGAGGGAGGGATGTATGGGTTTGTTCCTTGAATATTTTGTAAGCTTGCGCGTGCTTTTTCTACTCAAGGAGAACATAATAGAAGCAAATAAGACCAACCTGTCGGCCCAAGAAAGAAATGACAAATCAGCGACTTTATAAGAAGTGCTGGTGCTTAAATATGCAGGCGTAGTCCATTTTTAATAAAGAAAAATTCTAAATTTTTAACAAGAGGGTTCTGGATAAATCCTTTCACGTTCATAATAAAAGAATGGGAAGATAATAGTATATTTTTGTTTTTTTAAGACTGCGATGGTTGCCAGTAGATTTTTCGGAGAGTGATACTTAAAAATAGCAATTTTTGAATATTTTGATGGAAAAACATTATTCAAAATTTTATTAGGCTATAAATGCGAAATTATTGTTGTTCTTTTCTTTGTGAAATACATAACTAAATAAATCAACGGATATAAGAAAGTGGATTTTTAAAATATTATTAATATTGACTTATTTATTATTTTATTTTAACATAATATCCTTTTTTATTTTATAAGCATTTTTCTTTTCGTTTTTATAATTATATCCGCTATAAGCAGTTTTACTGATTTTTCAATCGCAGATTTAAAAAAGCTAAAATATTTTAAGAATGCAAGAATGCATCTTGAAGGGTTTGTTGTTCCATTATTATTTCATTTTATAATTATTATATTATTTATTTTGAAAGGTAAAAATTCAATTTATTTGTCTGATAACAGATGCATATTTTCCAAACCCTATTTGTGAAAGCATGACTCATCAGCTGTAATAATATTTTAAGTATTGGGTTAACATTTTGGCTAAACCATTGCAGCATTTCGTTAGATATCAAAAAAATTTATTTATGTTAGTAAATCTTTCAAACAGGTATCAAACCAGAATAAATATCAATAGAGCTTTTATTTTCATATTAAATTACCCATTTGTATATTGTAAGAACTTCAATCGAAGTACTTTTGATGCTTTACGAATTTTGTTTCGCTTTCATACCGCAAAAATCACCTGCTTGAAAATTCAGCTGCAGATACTTAAAAAGTAAATAGCAGATGTTTGTGGAATATTGTTTCCGAAAATCTTTTGCTCATTCTATCTAACATGGAGGTGAAAGAGGTTATAACCATTGTTCTTTTGCTCATGTTAAAACATAGGAGTAAGAAAAGGGGAAAAAATTATTTAAAAGCTGCAAAATAAATGCCTACTTGTAGGATATCTTAATAATTCCTTACATTAGAAAAAAACTTTAAATATTGAAAGTTTGTATTTAAACTTAAAAAGCAGTTATTTATGAGAACTATTTAACTCAATTACATAAACGAAATTAGGATTTTTTATATTAAAATATTCATGAAACTTATCTTTAGTCTCAATTGTAAATTTATAAACGAGCCAAATGTCAGAAAATTCAGTAAAAAAATATATGCTGTATTGCTTAACTACTGTTTTTAAACTTTCCCCACATACTTGCAATGAAATTATTTTCTTTAGAATGTTACTACTTGGTATACCCTCTCGTTGAAATTCAGCCAAGTTTATCTTATGTATTTTAGATGTTAGCCAAGACGTAAGAAAAGAAGAAAAGAAAAAAACTGTCTATCAACAGAGCTCGTTTCAGATGCCAACACGTTTTACTGAAACTTCCAATTAATTTACTTTCCATCTTCTACTTTTCGCAGCTATGTTTATACTATGAAATGTTCGAGCAGTTGCTTCATATTTTTTTACGTAAAACGCAACTTCGAATCAAAAACAAACCTTCGCATTCAAAGTAATGGCGTAAAAACTTATTAACAATTATTTTCTTCCAAATTTAAACAAATGCTTCTGTAAAAAATGATGCATATTTTTTAAAAATCAGTTTATGAGTATAGAGAACATTTGAATTCTAAAAACAATTAAAATATAAGGAGGGAAAATCTCATTATCCGAGATGTAAATCTTTTTCGCAGATATCGTTTTATTTTTCAAAAAAAAATGTATTACGATTCTGTCATTTTATAAATATATGATATATCTTTTATTTCGATTAAAAGGATATATATATTAGTATCCTTAAGGAGCATTTATAAGATTTTTGTGATTTAAGTTGTAATATTAATATCAAATTTAATAAAAATGGGAGATGAAAAAAATCTTTCTTGTGACATTTTTACTGCACATTCCATTTTTATCTTTTTTGATAACATTCTTTTATTTTCAGTTTGTAGAATAATTGTTGTTATTACCGTTATTTTATATTCTTACTTTTTAAATTAGTGAAGAATAAAATACGTCATGAAATATCACTCAATAAAAACCTTTTAAGTTAAAAGCAAACAAAAATTCACAAACATTGATTAAATTATAATATTATTTCCTTTTAAAAATACAATAATTTCATTTATGCGCACTTCTGATTGTTATTATTGGAATAAATTTTAATGATTTGATCTGGAGGCTAGAAAATTTGCTTTGTTTTTGCGATTTTGCTGAATACATTGTTTTTAACTACTAGAAAAATATTTATTTTTAAAATCCATCAACTTATTTAAGACATTAAGTTAAAAGCTTAAAAGACAAATATGAAATTCACTGGAGCGTCTTTATGCCATTCAAGTTCTGTCTTCATTGATGGAAATTTTAATTTTCCTTAAGCGAAAAGAAATGCATTGTTTGCTTTAGTTTTCATTTTCATTTGGATTTGAAGAAGAATGAAATTATCTTAATTCTATTTATTTAAAAATTCTTAGACTGCTATTTTTTATTTCTTGAAATAAGATTTTTTTCAGTCTTTAACTGCTTTTGGTAAACTTTACATTACGTTCATAATCATGTTTTCTAAAAATGTGAATAATTCTAAGTTAATTGTTTGAGAAAGTATAAGCGTTAATTTTAAAAGTATTGATATTTATCTTTCATAAAAAGATAGCGGGAGGTTTTCATAATAAGTTATTAATTTGATACGGATCAGAAATCGAATAACGCGATTTCATATCCTATTTATTTCGAAGGATTATTTTCTTACAATGAAACTCCTCAAAAAACAGAAAAATTGTTCAAATAAACAAGTCTCATTCAATTACAATTTGTGCACAGAATTTTTCATATGATGGTGAAACACTGTATGAAGCATGAAGCACGTCACATTATGAATGCAATCATATTTTTTTCCTAATTTTCAATTTTTTGTTCGTCCTCTGTAATTTCCAGGAACTTTAAAAGGTTAAATCAAATTTTATTTTTATTAAATTAAAAGTATTTTGTAATACTTTTCTTACCCCCCCCCCCTAGGGAGAGGCTCCTCAGAATGAGGATGAGTTGCTACCGGCAGGGTGGTTGGATTTCGCCACCCTGGAGTATTCACTAATAGGTGGGGGTAGGTTTATCTCATTGATGACGGGACGAACTTCCTACTGGAAGGGTGGTAACGTGGCCGGTGATGGTCATTAGGATTCAACCTTAATTTTTGTCAATGTTGCCATTGCGGCGGTCCGATCATTCAGTTTTTTAGTTTAAATTCTTGGGCTTTCGTGACAGGTCGGAGAGTCTGGTATGACTCAACATATTCCTTCGAAAACATTAATAATAGCTCATGCATATTTTGGTGTTTTTTAATTACTACATCTTAAGTTCACAGCATGTATAATAATGTAATAAATGTTAATTCCGTATAATCAGTAGCATATTTTCACAATGAAATTTTAACTGATGAGGATCATTTCCATTCTTGAATGATCTACAAAAATCATCTAAGAAATGGAAATGATTCCCCTCATTGATTCATTTGATTTAAATTTACATATATGCTTGATATTTTTCCTCCTTCACAATATCTTCTGAGGTTTTCTCTAATTCTTCCATGTTATCACTCTATCAGTAACGGTAAATTGATGAGTCAACCATTTTAATTCAAGATAGAACCTCAGTATTACAAACGCTGTAACAGGGTTTTATTGATAAAAGATTGATTTATAACACATTTCCGACAACCATTACTTCTTTTCCTTCTGATATTCAATGTGTCTTCTGAATGTAAGTACACTCAAACAGAATGTTACATGTTATGTGTCCTTGAATGACAGTTTCACAATTCATGACTGATGGAATAGAAATATTGCCTAACGGATATAAAATTTATTTCACAATTACGAATCCTTATATTAACAACTTATAGGGCTTTATTACATCTTAAATATCTGACTAAGATTGATAAGATGGACTTTTGTCGTGCATTTCTTGTTTTAAGGATTTCTGTAATTTATTTCTGCAAGGAATTGTGATTATTAAATACTCTCTATCATTCTTTATCGGTTATAATAATTTATGCATCAAAATTAGTGCTATTCCATTGATTAGATAGAGTTAAAGAAGCTTTTAATAGAGTTTCTGCAATTACGATCTGATAACATTCTGAAATTAGTTCGGTAACTGATTCATCAAATATTTATACAACGATTCACTTCAATCACCATTTATTCAGGATTCTGTATTTGGCAATTCATTTTAGATGAAGTGAACGTATAAAATGTTAATTCATTATTTAAATCCTCTATATATGTTCCTAAACCGCTAATGGCCTCATTTAAACAATGGTAGAAAGTTCTTTCTTTAGAAAATGAGGGAACTCTTAATTTGCTGAGTCTTAAACAACCGAAACAAAAAAGGTAAATTCTATTATTTTCGAATTCACGTATTTGTTTTCTCTAAATAAGTATTATCAAGCCATATCCTTAATGCATTTTACAACGCTTTAACTACAACTGAATTAAAACATATGTTATGTACGCTAAGCTCATTCTTTTAATATTTATATTATTACTAATAGAAATATATGATTTTCTTTTAAGATGAAGGATAAACTTAACTTATAGTCTTTAATTCGAATTAGATATACTTTGCTTTTCTTATTACAGTTGGTTGAAACCTGTGGTCACTTTGGATAGGTTGTGTGTTTCCTATTCTTCACTACCTTTTCTTGTAATAAATATATCGCTACACTTGTTAGAGAACAATAGATGAAGTAAACTAGCAGTGGAGTTATATGCGCATGGAAAGACATAAACTTAGAAGTAAAAGTGCCTTTAAGATAACTTGGTATAGAAGAAAAAGTACGTAGAAGTAAAACACTCAAACTCCTATGGATGATTAGAAAACCAACGGAGTATCATTTTGAAGGAATTTAAATCCTGAAAAATTAACGGCAAAATATATGTGTTAGCCTATACTCAAAAGTAAAATAAGCATGCCGAATCGAAAAAGCAAATCCATTTTATCATATTTCATAGATATGTAAAGAAAATGAAACCTAGCAATATTACAAATTTACGCATCGAGACTTGCTAAATTTAACGATGCGTGATAAATTCGTTTAAAACAAGTAATACATAAAAAATGTTCACTCAATTCCTAAGGCTAACTAAGAAAAATTTAATTTTGTTAAGTTTTATTAAATAATTACAATTAATATAAATAATTCATCATAAATTATATCTGGGAAAAAATCCAGTTGGTATCTGTTGAAAATAAATCAGAACAGACTCAATTGCCGTTGAATTTTCAACGCTAATTGAGGCAACGTATAAGCGTTCATTTTCTACCCCAGTTAGGATAACGCAATATAGGTTAGAAATTTTTAATTTTCTTTATTCTGTATTATTTTAATTCGAAAATACTTCAGAATGATTCCCAAAATCGATTAATTAACCCTGTATAATTTTAAATCCATCAAACATTAAGAAAATAAACAGACACGTTTGAAATATTTGGTAAAAATATGTTAAGCCTAACCTCATTAGCATGGGCAAAAGTAAACTGAATTCGTTACTTATTTGACAGCGGGGAAATGAAGATTTTTGGCTAGAAAGTTAGTTTTTAATTAATAAATAAAAATTAATGAATTAATAATGAGTATTAAATAATGAGTATTAAAATGAATTAATAATGAGTAATTAAAATGAGTATTAATAATGAGTAAAAAAATGAGTATTAAAATCAAATGCCATCCACTACAAGTTTTAAAAAAATTGCTTGTACTTGGTTGAATGATTAAACAATATTTTATTAAAGAGAGAAAATTAGAACAAGATATATATATGTATAGGGAGAATGTGAGCTATTTGTCGGAATTGAACAAGAATTAACATAATTTTATTTCAAGAATTAACATAATTTTATTTTTAACCCTAACATCATTAGTATGGGCAAAAGCAAACTGAATTCATTACTTATTAGGCTGTGGAGTAATAAAGATTAGTTTTAATTAATTAAAAAATTAATTAGTTTGAAAATAAATAAATTGGTTATTAATTAGTTTAAAAATCAATGAATTAATATTTGAAAAAACTGTATTAACATCAAATGTCATCCATTAC
>JAOUZG010047704.1:449163-479254 GCA_026289955.1 Argiope argentata | reverse complement strand
TATATATATATATATATATATATATATATATATATATAGGAAAATGTGAGTTAATAGTAGAAATTGAATAAGCATCTGCTCAGAAATAAAAAGATAGCAAACAAAGCATGCCTGAACTTGTTATTTAACACGGCTTGCAGGCAACTATACCTAAATATTTATTCATGTTATAAACATTCTTTAAAAGTTTTATAATTCAATTTACAAATCTCATTATACTAATACTACCTTTTTTTTTATCCTTGCATGTATAAAGTACCGCCCATTTGTTCTTGTATGTAAAAATAATCTTTTCTTCTCTGCCTCACATTTCCACACAAAATGATCTTCCTTCAGTATTTATTAAAGGTCATTTCACCTAAACTTTGGGAGGACATTTTTCTCGGCGGATTTTTCTTTAAAACGACCGTCCTTCGCGATTTTCTAACTGTAAAGAATCCTGACCAATATGATTGACGATGGCGATGGCTCGTAGTCTCCCAAAATAAACGACCCCACCTCATCTGCGACAGCCAGTTGACAAATAACCAGGTACCGCTTTTGAGACTGATGCGACCCCTAAATGCCGAACCGCGTACCGCTTAAACATTAAAGCTGTTCACTTTCTTCCACACTGCCACGTGCGTGCGATCACTCTTAAAACTCTTCAAAAATTATTTTTGGCCTCTCAAGTTTTTGTTTTTCATTCTCTTAGCCTTAGCGCCGTGTGGAGAATTATTCTAAATACAGAAATAAATTTTTACCTGTCATTAAATAGCAAAACTGAATTGTTCCAAGGCCATTATCTGTCGAATATTTTTCTGTTAGGCGACAGACCTTGTGAGCTGTCGTAATTCCAGTTAATGCTTAACGGAAATTGTTCTAGTTGAAGCTACAAATAATAAAATCGGAACATTTTATGGTTCCTATTATCCATCGGCAATTAAGGCTAACTTCAACAAAACGGTTTTTAACGGCAATTAAGAAATTTTTCTCGTACAAGCTGGAAGAACAATATATAGAGGTACACAAGTTAATGGTAACAATTTTTTTACTCTCAGAATTTTCAAATAAATTCAAAATGTAAACATTGCTCTTTGTTAAGAGGTTTTCCAGTCAGAATGCTTCGAAAACAATCACCAGAGTATAAATAAAAGAATAAAAGAGTTATTTGAATTTCAAGTATCATCGGCCGACGGTTCATTTCCTTTGGACTGTTTTAAGTAATTGTGACTTGCGCAACTCGTTGAATCGCATTCTCATTGCCTCTAAGTACTTCCTACGTTATATCAAACATTAGAAAAAAATGTAGATAATGTTTGAAGATAGTGAAATGTGAGATATTTTTTATGAGAAATTTAGTTATTTTGAGTATCTCTTGGAGATTTTTTGTATAAGCTTTGTGCCAAAATTAATTTAAATACACTCTTGCTAAAAGAAAAACTCTGAACATCTCGTTCAACTGAAACTTTTTAAAACATGAATACCAGAAGTGATGTATTATTTTAATAAAATATTAAATTAAATTTGGATTATCCTTGAAAGAGTGATGATTAATGTATTTTTACGTAAGATACCATAATTTCTTTGATAAACATAAATTATTTTATGGATAATAGGTAATACTTTTTCGTTTATCTCTCCATAAAAATGATGCTAATTTTTAAAACTTAAATTTTTCGGAAGAAAATTGCCAAAATATTTTGAATTGCTTTCATCATATGCTTATATATTTTTATTAAATCATTACCAATATCTGCATGTACCTATGCCTTACTATAAAATCGTTTTCAACCATAGTTCTAATAAAGACAGTTTTTCAAGTCCTATTTAAAAAACAATTTTAATTAAGTATAAATCCGGATAAGCTGTAACTCGCAAAATACAAATTCTACAATTATCAATAATAACTTTAATTTTAAGTACTTTTTTTATTTCCTGCAAACTTTCAAATAAATCCCCCATAATACAAGTCACAATTTTAATATTCTCTGAGCACCATACAATTTCTGTATGTATCTTCATAATAGTCATTTTTCAGACGACTACTGAAAATACGGTCATTTTTAATGACTGCTCTTGAGTTACCTGCCATATATTATTAAATTATTTACATCTTCACTGTGTAACAATTCTACAGTTATCAATAATTATTTGTATGGTGCACTTGTTTTAGTTTCCTGCAAACTTTCAAATAAATCAGCCAGAATATAAGACACTGTTTTAATATTCATTGAGCCCATACATTTTCTGTATGTATCTTCATAATTGTCATTTTTTCATACGACTACTGAAAATACGGTCGTTTTTAATGACTGTTCTTGAGTTACCTGCCATATATTATTAAACAATTTACATCCGGATAATCTCCACTGTGTAAAAATTAACTGTAAAAGTTTCCACAAAACAGAATAAACACTAAAAATGAAACATGAAATTCACTCCTTTATGTTTACGATCTCACTATACAATGGATACTCATTATACAATTCCTGGAACATAACAGTCGCTACAAGTCCATTTGACACACTTGATCTTTAGCTTTGTTGGAACGTCACATTCTTTTACGTGATGTTAAATACACAATATATCTCAGGGTAAGTTAAAGCAGTGAATTTGATGGGTATCAAGTCAATATGAATTGACAGCATTGATGGAAATCTGAAAAACAATTTAATAATAAGTGATATTTACTGTCCCACGCTTCTGAATTGAGATTCTGTACTCTTCGAATGCAGATTATTTTCCTGACGTGTTTTGTCTGAAGTTACAAAAGCCAGTCTTTATGGAATGACATTGAAATCTCTAAAATTAACACGCAATTGGTCCAAAATGCTTTGACTAAAATATCGACTTTTCTAAAAATTAATAAGTATTGGATAAAAGATGAATATCGGTAATTTAATATTTAATTTCCATCTTTTATGTTTCTTGCATGCACCAAAGAAGTTTGAAATAGTAGATCTTTATACTTCAGGTTATTTTTTCTTATATTTAAAATCATTTCATGTTTTAAAACGTTTAAATAAAAGTTTCTAAAAGCAGCAAATGCCTTTAATTTTTCTTTTGTAAATTTTATTTGAAACTGCTTCAAATTTTGATATTACTTACCTCTCTTTCAATAATAGTATTAAATAAAGATTAAAATGAAATCTGCTATGCATATTTCAATGCATCATGTCAGAACATCATTTCATGAACGGCCAAGTACCCCGTGCTCGTGCAAGTTAGATTATATTTTTATTCATTGTAATTGTTTCATTGAATTAGTAACTTTAGTAATGCAAACGATCCCAAAACTTTGTCTCGCATTTATTGTTTAATAATATATATCACGTTTCCTATTTATTTCATTTCATGTAATCACGTGCTGAAAATGATATTTTTCTAGGTTTTATTTGCGGTAGTCATTAACTTATTTTTTAAAAAATCAGAGCTTTTGTAAATGCAATGGCAACGCGTTATTAAAAGCTGATTTTTTTAGATGTTCGTGCAGATAATAAAATATTTATTTTTCGCCTACGGTTTTTTGTTGACGTCAACAAAACAACATCATGTTCTGACATGAAAATAAATACCAAGTTGTATTACAAATGCTATACTAAAGATAACACTTGGATGAGTTATATATCACTGAACTATTTTTGGATATTTCTGAGAAGTGGTTTTATATGGCGCTTTATATGGTTATTTTTCTATTTTCTTTCATTTCTATATATAGAACAAACAGAAGAACGACTGACGCTTGGGAGCTTTTCATGACAGCATGAATTGTGTCGTAATAGCAGTCATTTCTCTTGCGCTTTGTAGGTTATAAAAGAATCATTATTGTAACAATTGGCACCATTTTGAAAGCTCTCGTTCGGAAAGCGATCTGCTCAGAAAATCAAAGCAGATAGATGTTTATAGCTCATTACAGAAGCTTTATTGTTTGCTTGCTTGTTCAATAGATTGAAAGGGATGATAAGTCATATTTAGATACAGAAGCAGGTGCCCAGGGTTGTCTTTTGTTTCTTCGTTTATGTAAGGCGTATACATACGTACAAGCATTGGGTAGTTCCGATAGTCATTGTCCTCAAAATGGGAATTACATGACATTCCATCATTGTATCGGATAAATTTAACATCATTAGCTTAACTTTAACAATGCTTTAATTTACTATATAATAATAAATTTTCTTTCGATTGACTTCTTACTGAAAAATAACAAATCCGGTAATCTCTGATTTATCAGGCGGTTCAGTTTGTTGAAATTTGTAAGGATCTCAGTTCAAATGTTAGGTGATTAACTTTAATTTAATAAATAAAAATAAGTTTTCTTTCGATTTACTTTTTATTGAAATATAATAAATCTAGGAATCTCTGATTTATCATTCGATTCAGTTTGTTAAAATTCAGTTCAAATATTAGGTGATTTAACTTTAACATTGCTTTAATTTAATAATAATAAATTTTCTTTCGATTAACTTTTTATTGAAAAATAACAAATCCGGTAATCTCTGATTTATCAGGCGATTCAGTTTGTTGAAATTTATGAGGGTTTCAATTCAAATGTTAGGTGATTTAAATTTAACAATGCTTTAATTTACTAAATAATAATAAATTTTCTTTCGATTGACTTCTTACTAAAAAATAACAAATCTGGAATCTCTGATTTATCGGGCGATTCTGCTCGATGAAATTTATAAGGATGTCAGTTCAAATGTGAGGTGATTTTACTTTAACAATGCTTTAATTTAATAAATAAAAATAAATTTTCTTTCGATCAACTTTTTATTGAAAAATGACAAATCTAGGAATCTCTGATTTATCAGGCGATTCAGTTTGTTTAAATATATGACGATTTCAGTTCAAATGTTAGATGATTATTTTTAATAGTTATTTATTTTTGTGTCTGTGTGTGCAAAGAGTTTTTTTTTTCCAAGAAGTTTAAAAATATTTCCTGGTTGTTGCTGTTTTTTCGAAAAATTTAGTATTAAAATTTATTTTAAAGTGATTTTTTTCAATTAGAAGGATGAATTTATTTGGTCGTTTGAAACTTACAAGAAAAAACTCGTTTTTCATGGTGGAAAATTGGAGAGGGTGGAGGGTATGTATCTGTCAGTTATAGACAAATATTGCAATTGAATTCCACATAAATATCTTTAGGGATAAAAGATTTTATTAATTTTATTAATCGTAAAGCATTCAACAGATATACAATCTTCAGTGGTTTGTCGAATATAGACAGAAGATTCATAATTACATATGAATTTGTGGTCGTAAAGCAAAATGGAATAATTTGGACTTTGCTGTAACAAAGCAATAACGAAAAGAATCTAGCATTAGATAAAATTTAAGCAAAAGTTGCGAAAAATACAGAAGTAAAGATTACAGCATGACAAAAATGTGACTCTCTAAATTAATAAGATTTTGCGAAACCGCAAGTAACAGAAATAAAGAAAATACAATAATTGCATTTTAAAGTAAATGTTCAAATACGTCTCACTTATTGTAATACAAGTTTTATGGCTTTAATAAAAGAATTATTTACTTGCAGAGATGCAGTTGCTCAGAGATCTAATTAACCACTTCAATGGCATGGTAATTGATTATCCATGGTGTTTTGTTACACATGTACTTTTACAAAGAATGAGTACAATCATCTCGACCTATGAAACTCGTTGGAAAATACTTTTAACCTTTATTTCAGGAAAAAAAGAATTATAAACTATTTAGTTTCATCACACTTGGTGGTACAGTTTTCGTTCTCATATTTAAGTATGTTTTAATGTGTTCTGGTAAAACAATGTAGTGCATTTCCCCTTTGTTCTGTACATTAATTGATGTCTTGCTTTTATTCCTTATTGTAATTATTTTCCTAAATGAACTAAATATATTAATTACTTCTATAACTGTCTGCTCTTACGATTAAACATTTCTATGTAAATATAATTCGTCTGTACTATTAACTAAATCTTATCCACCTTTTGAAATTTATCGAATATTTACTCACTCTGAATAATAAATAAATATGCAATAAGCAATTAGCGGGACACCTTTATAGAAATACTTTCTAATTGAGTACAATCTAAATTAAATTAAAATGAGGGATTATTAAAGGTATATTCGTAAATGGAATACTTTATCTAAATAATGTAAATGTGTCGTATGGTTTAGATTTATATTATAGTTAAATGTTACCACCTTTAAAACATAACTTGAATAATAAAATCTTATCTCAAAAGCATATTTGTGTTTAACATGTACCTTTACGCTATTAAATGGCAAAGAAATATGAAATATTCGTAAATCATCATTTTGTTTACTTAGCGAAGCATCGAAATCTTTTATTTAAAATCGCATGATTTGTTATTACTTAAAAGAGCACACACAGCATCGCTTCAGGTGGTACTTTAAATTTTTAAAAGGAATTCTTATCGAAAATGCTTTGCATTTTATGAGGGCTACTTTAATTTTTTTCCAATAGCTTTCGCGTATAAAAAGTACTAGAAAACGACCAAAGTGCTTTGAATGAATGGAATTTTAGCAATGAATTTTCAATAAATGGATTCGTATTTAACCGCTATGGAAAATCAAATAGAAGCAAGCAAATTGGTTACAGAGATAAAAATTTGCTTCCAAATTTATTATTTGCTTGCTTTTAAAGTTTTAGAACTGGATAACAAAAGTTAGCAGTTATTAAGATTAGGAAAATTAAGATGTTTGTAATAAATTTATCAGTATTTTACTATTTTAGTAGTAGTATTATTGTATTTTCCTTGGATATCTTGTATTTATAATGCAAATCGCCTATGAATGATATGAAAAAATTTTCCTAATTATCTTGGCTCAATATGTCATGCTTTAATGTTTGGAATATTGTTATGCTACTGCTGTTTTGGTAGCAGGAATTTTATATATGCTACCATTGTTGGCAAAATTTGATAATGAAATCATTTATATAATTTCTATTAGCATTGTATGGATTCTTAGAAATAATAAAGATACATAAAGCTTTAAAAATAACTATTCTTTTGACAAAAAAAGGCATATACAACGTAATTATATATTAATGTTATAATCCTTGTTGATATCGAATAATTATACTTGAAGATATCCAAAATTAAATATAAGGCTCTCAAAAGAAAAGGCCAAAACAAAATTTAACAAATATTTTCATTTATAAAATTCCTTAGCACAATCTGAACTAAATTTATTCACGCGAAAGATAATTCAAGTAAGTTGAGTGGAGGGAGAGGGTATACATGTCATTAACCATATATGGTTCTGTTTGAGAAAATATGTGGTCATATATGAACAACAGAAAAATTTTCTAATACAGTTTGTTAGTTTTGGAAATTATCATCATCATTATTGAATTTATTACAAATGACCTTCATAATAGATTAATCAAAGACGACAAATAATAGGAAGTTTAAAATAGAAAATGCAAAAATTCCAAATTCTTGAAATGAAAGAATACCAAGCATTTCATAATAAGCTTTTTGGAAACATGAAATTAAACAAATAATATTTATAGCATAAAATAGCACTAAACATATAAGAACATGAAATAAAATAATTTTATTATAAACTATTCAGTTTTTTTAAATCAAATTAAAAAGTACGTATTTGTTTTCTAATTTTGTTGCAAATGGCTGCAGCTTAGAAATTAACGCGTCCGGTACTTTTTAAAGTAATAAGTATAATAATAAAGATAATCCTCAAGAAAAAGATTACATTCAAACACATTAACCTAATTATGTGTGTAAACTGAAATAAAAAAGGTTTCAAAGATTATTGTGCTACATTATAAAAATATGTCTGTTCTTATAAACAAACTTAAGAGTCATTAGTTAAAAAATTGTCGGCTATCTCAGCATTATAAAAATAATTATTGAATATCAAATTTATTAATAGTTATCAAAGCCTTTAAATAAGTTAACAGATTTTTTTGGCAACCAGATTGTAAATCAAATACTATTTTATTCATGAAGACATTACATTTAAAAATCAGAAAAAAACTAATTAAATAATAAACGAAACTGAACTTTCTTTAATTAAATTACAATTTTAGATTGAAATTTCTACTTCCTTTTAGTTACTGGAAAGATGAAATCTCATTAAATTTTGTTCATTTGGCTTAATAGCTGCACAATACCAACGAGAAGTTATTTTCAAGAATTTTTCCTTTATTAACTTTAGGGCTTTTTACTTGAGGAATTATCTCAATTTTATAAACATTACTTGGTTAATAAATTTAACACGAACAAACTCAGAAGTATTTTTAAAGTTTCAGATTTAATCCCCAAAAGGATGCATTGTCTAGTTTTTTGTACATTTTTAACTGAGCAATAAACGTGATTTTGTTATAAAGTAACTAAGACTTGCTTTTTATACCTTCTCTGAGGAAGAACAATTTTCTAAAATAGTTGCACACAGTTAAATGATTTATGAGAAAATAATTAGAAAAAATATAAAAATTATGACGAAAAAAATATGCATAATGAAATCTTTTTTTGAGCGTGAAGTAGTGCTTAATATCGCATTTTGGTGCAAATTACTTAATTGAATTACTTCGAAAGCCTTTTTTTTTCCTTCTTCTTTAGTTCTCATTAAGGATTACCTACCAATCAGTTCGTAATTCGTCCAACACTCTGTTCAAACTATTTTTTTCTACGAGGAAAGTCGCTAAAAAATATCAAGTTCTTCGGTACAAATAAGTTAAGTCCGGAGTGAATAAATCCCAGTTGTGGAAGATAGTTCGTTCGCTTAACAATATTAAATAATCTTTTTTTAGCCACCTATTAAGGCTGCAGTCTTTTTAATTTGAGCAACACCATCAGTTTAACAATTTTTTTCTACCCTCTGTCAACGTTTGAGCACGTACTTTAGGAAAAAATTTCAAGTCAAGTAGAAAATGACAGGAATAATTGTTCTCCCTCTAGTAGTGAGGTACACTCAGTCTAAAAGTATGTGTCTTTTGTGTATACATATTAAAAATATTTCCATTTTTTAACTACAACCTCTTCTACTAAACTGGAATTTTTTTATCTTCCTTCTCCAAACGTGAAATTGTTTGTTACGTAACTGGTAAATGTGAAAATGTGACGTATAATAATTAGGATACATCAACGTAGGCAGCAGTAAAAGCAGAGTGTTAATGCTATTTTAAATGCGATAAAGAGTCTAAAATGTTTAAAAAAACAAAAATAAACCGATGTGTTCTCCGATTTCCAACGTTTGGTGTTTTGGTGCGTGAGTTAATTATATTTCACATTTCTCTAAAAATGTTAGCCGCTTTTTGATTACATGTCCTTATTTTACATTTAATGAAAAGTTTCTTTCACTTTGTTGGTAATATAATGGGCGTCCAATTTTCAAAACTTTATTTCTGTCTTTTCTGCATCGTGCGTGAAATTATATTACTTGAGGTGTGATTAAACGGCTGTTCAAATTGTTAAAGAAGTTTGCTTCGTTTTTGTTTGTATTTTAAGAAACTAAAATGAGAAAATTTAAATATTAGAATCTGCTTTCCGTTAATAATCTTCATTTTTCGCTGACTCGACGGAAATTAGAAATACCAACAAAATTTACAAATTTTTAATGGCAAGAACTATGCAGTTTTTTTATTGTTCGACTCTCTTTTCCTGTTTCATTGGCGTCAGAGTGAAAAATTTATTTCTTATAGATTAAAAAACGAATATAAATTTCAAAAAGAAGCAAAAATAGCTTAATACTCCCTTTGATAAAACAAAAGTATTTGCGTAATGTATCGTATACTCATAAGAACTTATATTAAATTTAATCTCAATGCTTATATAAAAATAACACAGACAAGTAATGTTGTTTTAATTTTTAATACTAACATATCAAATTGGATCGTATTTTTATGCAATGCACTAGAGAAAAATTATTGCAAAAATAAATTAATAATATTCCCAAAATTTAATTAATGCTTTTAGAAACTAAAGTTAATTTAAAATTATTATCTGTGTTAATCAAAAACTGCTGAACAATTAATGCCATTTTAATTTTTACTAACTTTTTAACTTTTATAAAATGATGGTTTTATTTTTTACAAATTTTAAAGGCACAGTAAAAAATATATTGTAATTTAATTTTTTTAGATCTATTGATAAAATTTTTTATTACAAATACATTTTAAAAATAATTTCCATTAGGTTTCAAAGTAGCAAAAGCTACTTTGAGAATGTTTAAAAAATTAATTAATATTTTTCCGTTCAATATTTATCATTGGTGTTATGTTGCAACATAAATTACTGGTTTTTGTGTAATAGGAACTTTTTTAAAATAGTTTGATGAATGTCACTTTATCTTTTATAATGCCATTTAATAGTTTCTTTTATTTTCGGCGTAAAATAGCTTAATTTATTGTAAGAATGCTTTTGCTGTATAAAAAATTATCATCATTTTAATCCACTGCTGCTATGTAGCAATCAGCAACTAGTACACAAATTTCCAATTTCTTTCTTTATTTATTTTTCATAGTAGAGAAAAATAAAAATTGAAATCTGTTGTATAAATCTGCTTTTGAAATCAGACTATGCATGGCAGTAATCTTTTTTTAGGATGGGGCAATTATCTTGTAAATTTAGATAATTGCTCTAAAAAAACGCCAGCGTTGTCTAGAATCTGGTATATTTTTGTTTTTCTGACAAACTACAACAATCTTACGATAAAATACATTAACCTATTATTTTTATCGCTAAAATATGGTAATACATTATTCTTAAGTTAGGATATATTTATACATTATTCTTTGCAAGCATGCTATTTAAGAAAATACTTTTATGAAATCTTTAAAATGATACGTCAACATTGTTTCAACCTCAGAATTGTTTTTGGTTACAAAAATATAGTAATTTAAACATATCGCAGAA
Source organism: Argiope argentata (assembly GCA_026289955.1). Classification (NCBI taxonomy): domain Eukaryota; kingdom Metazoa; phylum Arthropoda; class Arachnida; order Araneae; family Araneidae; genus Argiope; species Argiope argentata. The sequence continues at coordinate 468,389 of JAOUZG010047704.1, read as the reverse complement.
TTTTTTCAATTTCATTTTACAATTGGGTAGCCAAAAATAAAACGCATGACTAACATAAAAATTCTTTTAAATTCAGATAGTTGCTTCCATGAAAAAGCAATGGCTCTTTCTAAAAGCTAGTATGTTTTTGTTTTTGTAATAATATATCTAAATTCGATTTGGAAAGAATGCTTTCTAGCCGCTATTTTTTTGCCGTTTAGAGTCAACGGCTCTTTCCTTTCTTACATGACGACATAAAAAAAGTGAAAAAGATTTAGATTTTTTTTTTTTTTTGTTACAGAGAACTTATGTCTAGAAACGCCTACGTGATGATACTCTTTATACCTGAAACCGTAACTTAAATCCGATCACGATTCCGTAAAGATTTTGCTAAAGCAGAAGAAGAAAATTATCGCTCCCGTTACCCTATCTTTACTTTCTTCCTCCCCCCCCCCCCCCAAGGGTACCCGCAAGAAAAGATTCGGCATTGCGTTCGTTCAGACAATAATTGTGGAGCCCCCCTGGCAGTAAAACTGACCTGAGGAAATACTGTTTTGTCCAAATCTAACTGCTATTTGGACCCATTACTGCATTGTGGGAGAGGTGGCAAAGGAAATTCCATATTTCCAGTTTTCCCGTTTCTTTTTCTTTTCTTTTGTCTTTTTCTTAAGGTAAAGCGATAAAAGTGCTTAATTCAAGTTGGCGCTGCTTCAGCTGGAATGCGATTAAAGAACTTGAATAAAATTTGTGACTTCTTGAGTACTTAAATCTAGCAAGAAATAAAGAAGCTTAGGAAACACTATTTATTATTTTTTTAGAGGAAGTGGATTTTAAAGCTTAGAAAATAAACAATATGAAATAATCTGCTTCATTAATTATTCAAAATTGCAAATAGATAATAAATCCCATTGAAGCTTTATAACTGAAACACTAAATCTCAATTGTCTAAAAAAATTCATGTAAATGTGTGTAATTTGTAAAATTCGATTGTAACAATTCATATAAATTCATCAGAATTGAATTATAAAAATATAAGATTATAATTACATATATTTTATAGCTCGACTTCTTGAGTGCTTAAATCTAGCTAGAAATAAAGAAGCTTAGAAAACGCTATTTATTATTTTTCTTTTAGATAAAAGGAGTTTTAAAGCTTAGAAAATAAACAATATGAAATAATCTGCATAATTGTATATTCAAAATTGCAAATAGATAATAAATACTATTCAAACTTTATAACTGCAACATTTAGGAAACATAAATCTCAATTGTCTAAAAAATATTCATGTAAATGTGTGTAATTTCTAAAATTCGATAGTAACAATTTATATAAATTCATCAGAATTGAATTATAAAAATATAAGATTATAATTACATATATTTTATAACGTATAAGATGTGTATAAATTTTTCTTTCTCATTTTTCCTCAATTTTTTAAATAATTATACAAACAGATGGCAATTAAAAACAGATATAGAAGAAAGAGTGATATAACAGCATCAAATAATTAGTCATAGAAATGTTTAATATTTTTCATCTTTGAATATTTTCTTTTCATCAAGTTATCCTGATTAATTAAAATTATTCAGAGAAAATTTTCTAATATCTTACATTAGATCTTATATTTTCTATTATAATATTTTCCTTAAGAGGTTATATGGTGTATTTATTTTAATTAGTTTATGCGCAGACAATAAATTTTGCTTAAAAATTGTATTAAGCAGAAGTATTTTAATTTGTATATTCAGACTTGAAAAGGTATGTTAACTTATATATTCCTGAATATGAATATTATCAACGTAAATATACACATATAATGTTGTTATTTATTTAAATAAATATGAAATTAATCATCAAATGTGCTTAAAGCATGTTTATCTAAAGAGAATTATGTAGATGAGAAAATTTATAGAGAAAATGATTTGATAGCATAGAATAACCGCGAAATGACTTATTCGCCTTATAGAAGGTGCACCTGCCGATATGCATTTTTAAACAAACAATTACCTTGCCTAAAATATAAAAATAACTGTATTCATTAAAAAATTACTATAACTTACCAATTACTGATAACAGTTACTTATTTTTCTGTTCGTATTTTGACTTTAATAGAGTCATTTCTGGGTTTTCCAACATTTAATGAAATATTTTGCAAATTCTATTCAGAAAAATGTTTCAATCTCTTTTGCTCTTAGATAAAGATTTCATTTCCATATTCTTTGCAAATATACATATAACTCAACAAAATATCTTTCATTCACCAAAAGGTGAATTAAATTAATTTCTCTATAAAAAAGGAAATTAAGGCAAATTATGTTGTAGAATAGAAAAGGAAATAAGACTCTGGAGAATTTTTAGTTTATTTTCTTTATTTGTTATTTTTTTTACTAGTTAAATTTATTTGTTTTTCATTTTAGTTTAATTCTCTAGTTCTTCATTTCTACAGAATTGTATTTATTTATTTATTTATTTATTTTTGAAATTCAAAGCATAGTTAAAGATATCAGAAAAAAAATTTAAAGTTATTTTAAATTATCCTTTATACTCACATTTAATTTAATTAATTATAATAAAATAACAACTAGGTATTTAATTAACTATGAACTCTCTATATTTAAATGAACAGTACAAAAACTTTATTCGTCGAGAATACTCAAAATAAAATATTATTAATACCTTCAATGGAAAGTGCCCAAAGCAAGGTTTCCTTTTTTGAACAATCAAAGCGCCAAAACATATGCATTTGTAATATTTGTTAATGATATTTCTTAATGAACAAATTTACAAAAGAGGGAATAAAATGGTAGTGGTCCACTTAGTTTTCCTCTTTAATTGTTTTCTTTCATAGCTTAACATTTACTGAAAAAAGTATACAGCTATCTCTTAGAACCATCGCGATAAAATGAATTTAGGATATTTTTGCATCTACTATCGGTTTTTGCTTCCATTTCTTTTATTATTGCAGACAACGATCATAAAAAAATGCTTCATTGGAGATTGCAATCAAAACAAGGTAGCCGCCAGCTGCAAATAACGAAAGCATCAGCGCAGATGCTCATATTTGTTCCTCAAAACAAGAAACGGCCTTGCAATAAGACGATTCGTTTTATAACCTGATGTTCTCACAACTTCCAGTGTATTCTTTATTCCCAGATTCCTATATATATTTATCAGAAAGCTGCATAAAAATTCTTATAACGGAAGTAATAACGCCATATCATGGCTCCATACTCCCATGCAACCCATGGGCGTTACATTAAAGCAACGAGCACATATTTTTCACCTATCTGGGCTGATCAAAACAACTGCGTGTCTTGTATAGATCGTATCTCATATAAGCATCAGTTATACAGAAAGGGATCGGCGGAGAAGACGAAACATTATTTTTCTCCCCGTTCTGTAAAATAATTTTTCTCTGGTTGTAACACTCATTCTGTATATCCGCTGTGATGAAGCTTTTAAATGTTTTTAAACAAATCGTTCTTTGAGGATAAAAGTTTCGACGGATTCTTTCCACATCATACAAGCTTCTTTTTTGCACCAGATGGTACTTTCCATCCATCAAATCTTAAATCCATATCATTTCGGATGTTCGTAAATTTATATCTCGTTTTCGAGTTTATAAAATATGGCATTTATCATTAGACATTTATATTTATTTGGTATTGACTTACGGGCGTATACTGAAGATTTTTGATTTTGTACGTGTTAAATTTTTTTCATGCATCAAATAAATCGATTTCTAAGATACCGTCTTTGGTTTCCTTTCTAGTTCAATTATATTTTTAATTTCTTTAAGTTTTTCGTGAGGTTTTCAATCGGCAGTTTAATAATAAAATAAATTATTAGAAAAAATTATTAGAAATATATGTTGCGAAGTAAAGAACGAAGACATTTTTTTGCGTCATTCTTTTCCTATTTATGAAGTACGAAATGATGCAGTCTCAGCATTTAAAACAAATATCCATGTAAGTAACTTTTGAATTGTTAATTTTTATTTTATTTCATCATCCGACGAAATCTTTAATGAATTTTTATTTTCAACTTATTGCAAATTTAAATATTTAAGTCACCAAAATATATATTTAAAATATCAAAATTTTGAACATACATGTAAATGATAAAACTGATTAAATATACGATAAAGATGATTTATAAGTCTATTGTTGGAATTTAATTTTTTGGCCTTTATATTGAGATTTATTCATATCATAATCCATATACATATTTTTTTACATTGAAGATAATACATACAATAAATTGATTACCAGCATTTGTATTCATTTTTATTTGCTGAATATTATAGACGACTCATAATAATATATTGACTGTAGAGTTAGTCGCGAATTGTGAGATATCATTCTATGCGGTTAGAACTGCACGTAGTTTACATACTAATTAATGGTAATTATGTTTGTATCATACATCATGTTACATTTATAGTTCTAGTGCCATGTGGTTTATGTGACATGCATAATAAAGGCAATTTGGACCGTCGTATAATCATATGATTCTGCAAATAACTCTCTATTTACACTGGATTATATTCTATATCGAATCGTAAATCATTTAAATAGACTACTGCGACTATTAGAGGTTAATGTATATTGAAAATGTCAAGTTTCTTCTGAATTTATAATCACAGACTTGAAAGAAGTCTGATTTTTTAATGAAGAATTTAAATTTTTAAGTCTTTTATCGCACTAAAGTTAACCCTATACATACAGGGATAATTATTCTAAGCAGTTTATTATAAAAGCTATTAAAAAGCAATTTTTTTGTGTATTAAATCCTATTTTGGTTAGAATCTCAGAATAAATCTGAATATTTAAAGCAAAATAATTAAAAATGAAATAACTAATAAATTAATTAAATTAATTAAAAGGAAATGCGTAAAAGTAAATATAAGAAAATTAAATATCAAATTCTTAGAACTTTTTCTTTACTTAAATTCCTTATGAAATTTTTATTTCAGATAGTTTCTTTGCGAGTACTTCTTAAAATCACTTTAATATTATCTCAAAATAACTTCTTTAAAAATCACTTTAATATTATCTCAAAATAACTTCTTTAAAAATCACTTTAATATTATCTCAAAATAACTTCTTTAAAAATCACTTTAATACTATCTCAAAATAATTTCTTTAAAAATCACTTTAATATTATCTCAAAATAACTTCTTTAAAAATCACTTAAATATTATCTCAAAATATTGTTATAGTTTTTATCAGAATAAATCAAATCATTATTTCTTTAACGTCACCAAATTTTTACGTTGATATAAATTCGCGATTAAAAATTTCAATTAATATTGCTGTTTAGGATTTTCAAAGATTATTTCAAAATTTTCCCATTGTTTCTCTCGTTCAGAGCCAAATTTCAAAAAAAAAAATATTTCAAGATCTTTTATCTTATTTAATTATACAATTTTATCTTTTTAAAAAAATTCAATGATATTTCAGTTTGTAATTATGAATTTTATTATAAATTAGCAGTGTAATTTATCTCAAAAAATGATTTAAATTTCATTTCAGATATAAACTATATAAATTATCTTATATCAGTGATATAAATGTCATCATTTAATGTATATTAGCACTGTTAATTGATTCATTGTAAGCCTCATCACTGGTGTGAGCTCGTATTTTGATCATTTTCTTTCTAATTTCACAAAAAAAAAATTAATTGCTGCTACTTATTTATTTATTTAATATGAAATTTTCAAAAATACATTGAGAATATTTCAAAATAGCCCTTCTCAATCAATAATTTCTGTTCTAATTTCAAAATTTCACATTATTGTAACCCATCTCGTTTCATGAAATATTCTAAATTTATTCGTTATTCACTTAATTTATAGAAATCAGAATCCCACCTTATGCAAAGATACAATTAATTTATTTTGTTTCAACTTTTCACAGCTGCAACAAAATAGGGACAGCTGATAACACATTTCGTTTGGTACCATTCCGTGTAACAATCCGTATAACAAGTGCTCTTTTATTTATTTTTTGTACGGATATTGTTTATCGTAGCTGATGAGAGCGAATTTCGGAGGTAACGACTCACGGTTACGGAATCTGTTACCCGTTGCTTGCTTTTCCATTATCATCTCGCCTTGCTTTACTGATGGCTTGTAGGGGCGATCTGTTACGCTTTTGTTCGGCTATTTGCCGACTGCGTACAGGTACAATGAATAGTTGAAGATATTTTGCTGTCAAACTGGAACTTTTTCGATACAAAAACTAAAATTCTTTGCAGCAGCCGTGAAAGAAATTGTTTTTAGATTTTTACCTTTGGACCTATGAATGCTCTTGTACATTAAGAATGATGTGATCTGCCTGGAAATGATTTGAATTCTAATGAATCCAAAAATAATAAAAAATATTAATAGTATTTATTGATGATAATAAAAATATACGCATTTAATAATCCAAACGATTTGTTTGTACGAATTCACAAAAAATTCACAAGGTTTTCGCTGAAATTGTATCTTTTTGTTGTTACAAAAATGTACCATTTCAACGATAAGCAGCTTAAAAATTAACTATTTTTTCGCCTATAAAAATATTTTTGAAAATTATATTACCGAATTATTTATTTTTGAAGAATATTTTATACTTCGTTGAAAAAAATCAGACTATATTTATCTTTTAGAAACATAATTGATTTCTGATTTTTTGGCCGTTTTGATAGAGAATTTTTTCTGAAATAAGAGGATTAAGAATATTTTTTTCAACCAATTTCTTAATTAAATTTGTATTTTTTTTATCATTTTTAGCTACAAAGACCATTTATATGGTTAGCATTTTGCATTTACGAATACTTTTACAAGAAATTCAGTTTGTGGTTTCTTCTAATTTTTAACTTAATTTTTTTTTCAATTACTCAAATTCTGAACTTTCATACATGGAATATATGTAGTCTAATATTAAAACCCAAAAAGTGTATTCTGTTTAATTTTGAATTTCATGAGATAGGCTTAGGATAGGAAATGACTCAATAACTGTAAACGTAAAGAGCTAGATAAATGAAATTTGGTTCACACGTTTGTCATCTAAAATATAGTTTCAAATCAAACACTGAGCAAAATCCGACAAGGTATTCCCCGTCTGTTGGCCTATGATTTTGTATGCGTGCAAATACAATATTTCTAAAACGTAACAACTTTGATAAATGAAATTGGATTCATAGTTCTAGCATTTAAAATGTAGGTACTTATTAAATTTTGGAGCAAATTTATCTATGAATTCCCCATCCACAAGTCTGTGTTTTGGCAAGAACTTGAAGTTATATCTCAAAAACGCAGTGACTAAATTATGTGACATTATATTTCTGATCTTGTAATTACTATCATAAATAAATTTTTTGCGCTACCTCTGTGCCAGAAAGTCGGCTTATAATTTGTGGTATCCAAAATTAAATAGGAGCAGTGCATTTGACACTTTTTATCTGACCATAAATTGACTCCATCATGCTGATCTGAAAATAGTCGATATCAAAAGTGGGGAATAATTCCTAAAAATACAGATTAGTAATATATATATATATATATATATAATATGGGGGGGGATATTCCACAGAACCATTTAAATTAACCAACATCTGCCTTCATCTTGTTTTGTCAACTCCCGATGATATATGAAATCCAAAGCAAGAGTTGTAAAGGTTAGATTATTTCCCAGAGGGCCATTATTTTTAATTAGTTTTGCATTCCAGAACAACGCCACCTATCGGTCTTTCGAAAGTCTGTCCCAATTAACTTTGAATCAGAGGCTCACTAACTTTCGTCCAGAGAAGACGCCTGTCTTCATGCGTCTGCGATTCCCGCTAAGCTCAGCGGCTACGCGGTAATATATATTTTCAGTCATAATGTTTCCCTATCTCTAACGTCCTCCTAGAGGAAATAATCGAACTTTCTGATTATTAAATATCTCCATGTTTTAATTCTTTTTAATATTTCCCTGTAAATACTCCCCCTGTAAATATTCCCCTTTAACTCTAAATAAATTCTTTTATTTTTTCTAAAGAAGTCTCTTCATCCTTCGTTTGTATTATTTTAATTTTGGTTTAGAAACTAACCCGTAAATATTAAAAAACCCCTAGACATCACGCCACTAAAATCCCGCTATCTGAAGAGTCTAATTTTTGGAAGATTTATTTAGACTCCCACACACACACACACACACACATATATATATATATATATATATATATATATATATATATATAATATGCTTGTATCCGTGCCTCATTCGAATAATATTATCCTCGATTACTTTGCTTACACTTTTCATAATTTCATGATAATTATTAACATAAATTTTGATTTAGTATCTGTTCATGAACAATTTAGTATCTGTTCATATTTAGAATATGAATATGTAAGTTAAAAATATATATTTTTTATTTTAGAATATATTTTCTGTGTGTGTGTAATATGTATACAGTCCCCTATTAGTATATAGAGTCGTTCTTTTCCCTCTGGTGCATAATGCATGGGCGCGAGAAAGAAAGGCGCAACAGTTGTCCCTGATCAATGTCTATCCAACACTAATTACCCATTACTTACATCCTTTTTTTTTCTTTGCAGATGCACCACCCGATACAGATGAAGCCTGCAGATAGCGAGAATCGGAACGGTAAGCTCTAACGCTTTTCCTTGGTTGCATGCTGCTTTTTCCCCCTTACTCTGCTTATGTGTAATTATTTCGCTGTTCGATTTCTCCCTTCGTCCTGTTTCACATCTGGCTCAGCGGAATTACTTCGATTTCGTTCACTCGCACCGACAGGATCGTTTATATGAACCACTGTTCATTAGATGAGAGCACTTTTACTTTGCTGGAAAGTCTCATCAGGTGTTGGGTGTTAAAAAGCGGAAGAAATTAGCAGAGATATTTACAAGAATAAATAAAGTGGAGTTTCATCTAGTGTCCTTATCTGTAACAAAATCTAGTAGTCTTTTATTCCGGTGTCAAAGAAGCATGATTGCATGTGTTATACACTCCATAGAATCATATTTGAACTTCCATGTAGTGAAACCATGGAAACACAAATATTCTTCTGGATGCTATGTTGGAAAGCCATTTCAACTTTAAATTAGTTGGAGAATTTTATTATAACTTTTATCGCATGGAAATTAAGTGAATTTCAAGCTTAAAAAATTAACCATATTGCAATCATGTTTCTATGGAGGTAAAAAAGGAAAAACCTTATGTTGTTGTTGTTTCTAATGCCACTTGCCATGGACAAGCTTGCTGATGCATCAACGAAATTAAATCGGATGAGTGTCTCTTGCTTGAAGTAATGCCAACTAGGGCGAAGAGTATGACTTAACTACTCACTCATCACATTCACTTGCACATCCCCTATTTACGGGGGGGGGCATATTCACCCGCCACACAGATAAAACAAAGAAGAACTACCATGCCCTAACCGGGACGCCCAGATCACGAAGACGACTCACTACCCCTATTGAAGGACGCTGGTGTAAGAGTTTTATTGTCATACGTACAACAAAGACTAGGAACATAGATAGTCTTCTATAAGGTTTTTCTTATTGAAGATTATATCAATTTATGCCATGCATGAAGACTCTTAAGTACAAAAAAAATCCAAAATCCAACAAATAAAAACAATGAAACTTTAATACAGCTTTATGACTGCGTACAACAAATACTAGCAAGATAGATAATAGTCAATATGTTTTTCTTATAGAAGACTGTATGAATTTATGTTATACATGATGATTCTTAGTACAACGGAATTCCAAATAACCAAAATCCAAAATTAATAACATCAAATACAGTGAAATAACTGACTTTTATTGATTAGTTCAAGTATTGGTATTTTAATATATTAGCAAGTAAGTATACAAAACATATCATTGTTTATTTGGTCATTGAATTTATAAGATCTGTGCATATTTTTCCATAGAGGATAAAGATTTTTTTACTTCTGTTAGGTTATTTCATAGTCAACATTGAGTCTGCTTGCAATTAAACCAATTAATTGAAGTCCTAAAATATACTAATCAGATCAAAAGGACCGTGATGATATTTAGTTGAAATTTTTAAACGCTGTATTCATAAAGTGAGTGTTGATTGAAACACATTTTAAACACTAAATTATAAGAAGGATTCTATGATAATTTTTCCACGTACAATTAGATGGTTATTAAAGTTTCAAAAATCAAAGAAAATAATATTACTTAGTTTATGCACTGGTTTTGTACGGTAGTAAAAGAACATCAATACTGACGATTAAGAAATTTTATAATTTCAACATTTTATATTTATTTGAAATTCCAAGATTAATCTTACTAACACAAATAATCCATTCTTAGGCTATAACAAATATTGTATAAAATTATTCGTTATAGTATAATGTTTCAAAAACTTCTACAAAAAAGTTATACAGTAGTATGCATCAATGTACAATATTTTGCTATATTGGACGCTATCAAAAAGTATTCAATAATATATATTTTTTAATTTATTAATATTCATCCAGATTTTAAATAATAAATTTTAAAAAACTTTTATACACAATTTAAAAAGGAAAAAATATTAATATAGAAATTGTTGAAACCAATTTGAAGTATTGATTTCGAAAAACTAGAAATGAATAAATTTATTTTTCAAAACATACAGCCGATACATTTAAATAATTTTTGTACAAATACATTTTCTTGAGCAATTTTAAGAAGAACAAGAATATGAACACTGGTTCTTTTTCATTTTATTTTGAGATTACATATTTTAGGATTCTTTTTTAGTTACGACGTATTTTGAATTTCGTCGAAATAAAAGGAATCTACATAATTTCTCGCAATTTTTGAAACTCTTATAATGGAAAAAGTCAACGAATTAAGGACAGCAAATTTTTCTTATCCAATTACGTCATTTTAATTGCTGAAGAGTTACGAAACATGTAATAAAGTTAAAAGCAAGTGTTTTTTACCCTGACTTTCTTCCTTTTCTACATTTTTGACTCTTGCTCTTCATTTGATTTTGATAAAAATTAATAGAATCTCTTTTTGCTGTAGAAACCCTTAATCCTTAATGCTCTGTTTATTTAATTCATTATTATATTTTTCCCGAAGGCTTATTTTATATATAAACCTGTTACTACATATTTCCCTAATTTAATTACAATCTAGCATATACTTAAAACGTTTGCAGAATATTTTCGTAATTTTTCATCAAAAATGGAAAATAAAATGCCTAGCTTTTATATCCTTGAATTAAGTAGTAAAACATTAAATAAAGGTTGAAACTACATTCAAATTTTTATTTATTTTTAATGTTTATAATAAAGATATCTTTACTGCTTTAATTAAATTATAAAATTTTTAACTCGAATAAAATACAAAAATTTTATCCTTTAGAAAAGCTTGAAATTATATATATATTTTCTTAACTTATATCTAAATTTTATAATCTTTCCTTTAAAGTTTTAACTATTTCAGTACTATTCAATAGTGAATGCGAAATAACGATCCTTGAAAATATTCATATTAACAAATAATGATTCCATATTTCAATGATAATTGTAACTGTAGATAGGAAATAGTTTTCAAGTTATTATATAAAATCATTGTGACATATTTTTCCGTTTCTTCCCTCTCTCTGTCCTCTTTCTGAAACTTTACATAAAAAAAATATGAATATCAGTTTTTACTTCTTTCTGTTTAAAATCCTGTATTATTTTATTCTTTTTTCTTTTGAAAATGAAAAAAGACAAGTACAAGCATGTTATTCAGATGCTTGTTTCCTTTCAAGGGTGTAATTATTTTCTTAGAATTTTCAGTAAATAAGTTGTGGTAATTTGAATATTTCCATACCATAGAGTTGTCATATAATGATCGTGGAAAATCTCGATATAATATCTTTTATTATTCTTAGACTTTCATACCAATTTTTATAAGATGCATAGTCTTTCTTGTAAAGAAAAGTCAGTACGAATGAGAATTAATATTGAGACAGAAATATGCAAAAAAACTTTAAAAATCATTCATAATTTCAGAAAATATCAATGATTTCTCTAAAATTTCTGATATAAAAAAACATTAAAATTCCCGAGGAAAAATAACAAAACTTATGTTATAGTAAACATTTACTTTAAAACTATGCGATTAAAATTTTACATCCATCAACCAATACTCCCTTCGTCATAATTAAAATCAGAAAAGATCTGCATTCAGGTAAAGTAAGTCATGTTATGTTTAATTTTTTAAAAAAATTTATTACATCAATGTATCAGAAATCTTTTCTTCATCAAGATAAATGTGAAGCCTTGAATCTTAGACCTGAATAAATGTGAAGCCCTGAATCTTGAGTCCTGAATAAATGTGAAGCCCTGAATCTTGAGTCCTGAATAAATGTGAAGCCCTGAATCTTGAATCCTGAATAAATGTGAAGTCTTGAATCCTGGATAAATGTGAAGTCTTGAATCCTGAATAAATGTGAAGCCCTGAATCTTGAATCCTGAATAAATGTGAATATCTGAAACTTGTTCATTAGTTTGTATGTTGTACCAACTTAGTGTCACAGACACTTAGCCATTCTCTTCTAATTAGTTTGGTGACACTGCAAATTAGTTCAGTGTCACTGATATGAGAATTGCTAGCAAAAAGGAAAAACTGAACTTCTTTTATGCTGAGATGTGCAATGATTCTCTCTTTGGTCCTATTGACTAAAGGATTTTCTATGATATCCTATTTGCTTTTGAAGCAGTATTTTACATGTTATATTTATTAAACAAAATATTAAGTGTAAATTCAGTAACTACTTTTGATTCTTACTTCTAAAACGTGCAAACCTTTTCTTATCTATAAGAAGATTTTCCTTTTCAAAGTAGAGATTTTTGTCTAATCATACTATCAAATTTTTGAAATAAAAGGCATATTTAATTAGTTAACATCACTTTCTTAACCTTAAATAGTATGAAAATATTACTCTATTAACATCAAAACTCTGTATGTATAACTTTTATTGATGAAATGAGTCGCTTGATGAAACCGTCTTTAAATTCGTTCTTCACTGCAACTACTAAGTCCAAAGTTTTCGAATTTTCTATTTTTGAATTACAAGATATATTTAATTATTTTGTAACATCACTATCTTAACTTTAAATAGCTATGAAAATACTTCCTCTATCAAAATCAAAACTCTGTATGTATAATTTTTGTTTATGAAATGTATTGCTTGATGAAACCGTCTTCCAATTCGTCCTTCAGGGTAACTACTATTAACTCCAAAGTTTTCTAATTTTGAATTAAAAGATATATTTAATTATTTTTAAAACATCACTATCTTAACTTTAAATAGCTATGAAAATATTTCCTCTATTAAAATTAAAACTCTGTATGTAAAATTTTTATTTATGAAATGGATCGCTTGATGAAACCGTCTTCCAGTTCGTTCTTCAGTGCAACTACTATTAACTCCAAAGTTTTCTAATTTTGAATTAAAAGATCTATTTAATTATTTTTAAAACATCACTATCTTAACCTTAAATAGCTATGAAAATATTTCCTCTATTAGCATCAAAACTCTTTGTGTATGAATTTTATAGATGGAATGAATCACTTGATGAAATCGTCTTCCAATTCGTTCTTCACTGCAACTACTATTAAGTCCAAAGTTTTCGAATTTTCTATTTTTGAATTAAAAGATATATTTAATTATTTTATAATATCACTATCTTAACCTTAAATAGCTATGAAAATATTTCCTCTATCAAAATCAAAACTCTGTATGTATAATTTTTGTTTATGAAATGTATTGCTTGATGAAACCGTCTTCCAATTCGTCCTTCAGGGCAACTACTATTAACTACAAAGTTTTCTAATTTTGAATTAAAAGATATATTTAATTATTTTTTAAAACATCACTATCTTAACCTTAAATAGCTATGAAAATATTTCCTCTATTAAAATAAAAACTCTGTATGTATAATTTTTATTTATGAAATGGATCGCTTGATGAAACCGTCTTCCAATTCGTCCTTCAGTGCAACTACTATTAACTCCAAAGTTTTTGAATTTTCCATCACCAAAAAAACACACTGTTATAGAAACTGAAAAAAAACGTGAAAATCCCTTAAAATCTTAACATTCGTCTTATTCCTCCTATATAAATTCTAAAAATATTTTATCTAAAAGTGAGAAAATTCCACACTTTGAAGTTCAAAATATAGTATTTATATATTTTTTCTGTGGCTCCTTTTGATTGTAGAACACATATCAACAATTCTTCCTCTATTAAATATCAGCCTAATTTCAGAAGTAACTACCCAGCTTCAAACGGATGGACTCAATTTTGCTGACACTGAGTGAAAACTGCTTGAGGGACCCTCGAAATTTCTTTGAACATCCATCCTTTTCTGTAAAAAATTTCAGTTCCCCCACTCCATCGGGGAGAAAAGACGAATTATTCAAGCTCTTGTGTGTGTTCCTGGTCCTTCTGCCTAAAGTGTTCCGAACTGGTAATCTTTCTCATGCATCCTGCAGAAAACAGGAGAAACCCCTATCTGAATACAAATCCATATCAAAGCGAATTTTTTCATGGGCTTTGCAGCGGGATTGGATCTTGCAGTTCCTTTTACTATCTGAGGGATGGAAATCTTATTCAGAATGCTGTCTTTCAGTCGATGTTTCTCCTCTCAAAGGTTTTCTGAAGTCTGAAAGAGTTTGCCGTCAAAATTAGTTTGTTTAGCTGTTTTCCTCGAATGTTTCGTATATCTTCGCTATTCCAGGAGGCTTCTTTTTTTTCCTGTGAAAAGAGTTATCACTTTATCCACTCTTCTATGTTTGCGAGGAATCCTCTCACAATCAAAGGGGGGATTCTTTCAGTAGAGAAGTTGCCATAAAAATGCTTAAACGCCTTTGGTTATGAAACGGGATGATATACATCTATTTGTAACATGTTACATATTCTGAAAGATTCGAATAATTCGAAGTTTGGTTTTAGCTTAACGTCATCATCGATTTCTAAGAGAATATTTCAAACTTCATTTATTTTGGCAGTACCCTTAACGCATATTATTTCTAAATATTCGGTAAATATAAGTCTTAAATATTATTCATTCGCTTAGCAAACTTGCTTTAAATATAATTCGTAAAGCGCTTCAAAATGCTAGATACCCTTATCTTGGTTGAACATAAACAAATAATCTGAAATCTTTAAAAAGGAAACGCTAAAAGATTAGTAAATAGCAAATGATCATTGCGGTTTCATCAAACAATCATTTGTTGTGAGCAAATAAATGGTGCAATCGTGACGGTAGTGTTTGAAAAGTGCCATTGTAAATGTTGTACTTATCTTTATTTGGACAGCGCAATCGTCAGATGTTTCAACGAAATTTGTTCAGAATTGTGGACTTAGATTTTGAAATATACGTTTCATTTGTTTTCATAATTATAGAGGGCCATCTGTAAATATTAGTCTGGTAATATGAAGCATTATCACGGTAGATAGTATAAAATGCTTGATAGTAAAATTTTATTCACGCTTAATTTAATTCTAAATGCATACAAGACAGATAACTGCAGCTGTCTGTAAAAATTGAGCAAAATTTCTAAAGTTCGAATGGGGAAAATGGCTGCAGAATTTGAAATCATAACATCATTCCATTAATTTGAAAAATGAAATGTTATTTGCCAAGATAGCTTAACAAAAGCAGTTATATTCTTTTAAATTTATGATTTGTATTTTCTGTTGATATCGCAATCACAAATGTGTTTAAATTTCATAATTTGATTGTGCAAACTGCGAATCCAATATTTGAAAGAAATAAGTAGACTAAGTTTCTAAATTTATTTAACTAAGAATTTCTGTCTTTCAATATTATTTAAATCCTAGCAGTAAACTTAAATGGGAAGTAAAGGGGGGGGGGGGCTTTCACAAAAATATGAAATAATGTATTTCTTCAGGAAATAAAAACAAGTAATATAAAAAACAATTTTTTTAAAATCAATTCCTACTTAGGTAAATAGGAAGTTTTTTATTTTAGTTTTTTTTATTAAATAATAACAATTTTTGTTGTCTCGTGTTCCCGCTTTACAACGGATGGAGGGGTACATCAGTTTCTGAGTTTATGACCCTCAGGGCAGAAGTTTGACTTCTAGCTCACATAAGTCACATGCCCTTTTTACTTTATATATATATATATATATATATATATATATATATATATATATATATATATATATATATATATATATATATAGGGGGTGAGCTAATAGTAGGAATTGAATAACTGATTATAAAAATAAAAAAAATCCCTTTTCAATAACTTATAACTGAAATTTTGTGGCACATTTTTTACAAACTAAATGCCAACAAATCTCTCAATTGAGCTCACTGTAAAAATTGTAAAGGGAAGTCGTATTAAAGTAAGTTTAAAATGTGAAATAACATAAAGTAGACACTACTTTTTCTTACTGAAATTTAAAAACTATAACTATTACGCAGTAGCCTAATAGCATTTTGAATTCTAGGTCTTTTTACACTTTCATACGATTGAATTTAAAACTTAATACTTCAAAGAATACAGCATCAAATGCTGATCTGTTTAAAAAAATAATTTAAGTATTTTCAAGTCTTATTTCTGTTTTGAGATAAGGAACTATTTTCGGGACAAATTTCTCAATAAAGTTTTTAATTATATTTTTGAATATATATACCTTTTTCCACGTTGGGAAGCATGAAAAAAACTATAAAACTAACAGAACACATTGAAAAATTATTATATCAAGTTTAAACTGTAAATGCATATTAGATTTTAATTAATGAGGTTTTTCGTAAGAAAATTTTGTCAAAGTTTAAAATTTGGAAAAATGGCATCTATAGAAGCAAAATAGCATTAAAATGTATGAAAACGCAAATATAAATATCCGTGTAACTTCCCAAAAAATAGACTTAGAAACAAAATTCTAACGATTTGATAAATAAGCCTGTTCAAATATTAAGGATGTTAAATAAAAAATAAATTCCCTTTTTTGTTAAAATTTGATTTTTCATCGTAGTTACATACCTTAAATGAAAATATAAGATTACTTAATAAAACATTTCATCCGCTTATCATCACATTGTAGTATATAAATGTGATATTAAACTACTCAATATATAACTATATCTATCATTACAACAGAAAAAGGATTAATTCCCTAAAGAATACAAATTTCCAAAATTCTTTATATCATAACCTATTATTAAATTAACATAAAAGACTTTAGAAGCAAAACCTTTTATCCACTTGTCCGCATATTTATGCAGACTCAGATAAATGCAAGCTAAAAGTGCCCCGCATATAAAAATCTCGATCAATACGCCAGAGAAAATACTAACGAGAAAGCCAGAAATATTGCTGAACAGAGTAATCAGACTAATCTGCCATCCACTTTAGATTTACGTGCTTCGTTCTTGGAAGAAACACCACTGAGCATTCCTTTCAGGGTTTCTGTTCAGCAAAAGTATTCTCGAATCTCAAGCTATTTCCTACTTTATTTTATTACTGGTGCGTAAATATGATTCCGTGGAAAGAGCATTTAAGTGGCAACGGTGGGGCTGAGTCCCCAGTGTCGATGACAACCCACACAAGTGGTCAATTTGGCAAAAATAGCCCACATGCAAGCCTCGTAGTACAATCATTTTTTCATGGTAACGTCCCTAAGACCATTTGACCATTTATGGGGTTTAGTAGAACTCGACGATTATCTGCTTGTGAGTCTGTATTCACAGTCGTTAAGAAGAAATTACAGAAAATACATTTTGTTCGCATTTCATAGTGTTCCCATACTTGGACGCAATAAGTTTTGGAAATTGCGTGATCTGAAGATAAAGTTAATAGAAAAGAATCGTATTTATTTTCGAGAGGTTTTTTTTCCCCCTTTGTTATCTTTTTTTTTTTTTTCGAAAATTTTTAAGGACAGATTGGGGAGTTTTAAAAAACATTTATTTTAAAGTAGTTCAAAAGATTTTTTAAAAAAAAATAATGCAACTTCAAACTAAGTTCATGAAAAATAATTTTAAAAATAAAAAATAATATCTTTTAGATCATTTTTTGAATATATCAATAAAATTGTAGCATGATAAAATTTGTTATTTATTAGCTTTATTTGAAACATTGCATATTATTTTCATGTTTTTTTGTTATTAATTCAAAATTTATTTTTTAAGGAAAAATATTTCACTTTTCTTTAATGATAATAATTAAATGTGTATGTGTGTGTTTTTGTGTGGAAAATTAACAAGAAACGTTCTTATAATAATGCTGTTTGCAACTTTTTATTTTAAATAAAATATTCTTTTTGCAATTCATTTTTTTTCTTTTTACTATAGATGCATATTTTTCAAATAGCAATTTTTTTAGTTTTCAAAACTATAGCAGATCAGATTGTTGTTTAAAGCAGCTCGATAAGAATTTATTTCCTTTTTTTTATTTATCAATTTTTAATTGTTATCAAAATTTGTGCATTTTATACAAATAAAAATATTTTTTCTTTATCAATTGCTGTTCATTACGAAAAAAAGTCTTTTTACGAATAGTCCCATTTGATTATTTACTCTATTGTGTTTTCGAATTTCAATTTACGGCCTTTTGTTTCTCAAAATGATGTAAATGACAATAATGCTAATAACACTATTCTCTTCCGTTATTTTTGATTTTACAATCGTAAAATGTATTCTTTATAACACATTCCCCAAAGTCTTCTTTGGAAAAATTATATTTCTGTCATATTAATTTTTCATGCATTTCAAGGGAAACGAAATCACTCTCTTTCTCCCTTAGTCATTATAACATCTGTAAGCATCAAATTGTAAGAAACCTTATACATTTATTTAATAATTTATACTTAAATTCAAGTAAACATCTTGCCTTTACAAATATATCTGTTTTTGTATTGTTATGAATTACAGGAAAACATTGATCTCACCCGTCCTTAATTTTACAGAAAATATAGCTGAGACAGAATCCATTTATACTCATTTGAACGTGGAAAATGAAATAATGTTTAAAGACTTTATGCATTTTAATAATTCATATCCTATTATTACCACTTTCAGAAAACAGCGATAAAAGGTAGCATATAATATTTTAGTTAATTAAAAATCACTTCTCAGAATGACGAATTATTGCCATCCTCTTAAAATATGAATTGAAATAACAAAATTGGAACTTTTACAATATTTTTGCAATAAACAAAACACACACACATTATATATATATATATATATAT
>JAOUZG010047704.1:431139-448763 GCA_026289955.1 Argiope argentata | reverse complement strand
ATATAATAACTTGCGCTATGATCACTTACGCATAATAACTCATTTACAGGCTTCGTATTATACATTTTTTTCACCGTTATGTTTCTAAGGTCTTTAACAATTGATGAAGAATTTTAAATGGAAATTGAAAATTTCCTTTGCATTGATATCATTATTCAAACTTGCATTGTATGTGGCATGCATTCTTTTCTATATAAGTCGATGGGCCATTATTACGTGATATAAGCAATTGTACCAACCTCTTAATTCATTAGCTGACACATTCCATCAATCCTTATGCTTGCAGTGTCATGAAATCTAATCCTAAAATAGATATGAGAACAGTATTTTTGTTCCTTCAGACTCCTTTTTTATACTTTTAAAACTACAATTATAGAGGATGACAGCAAATATTTTATTGTGAAAAAAAATGAAACTACTCGATGCAACACTATGCAGTTAATAAGATGTGAATATGATTAACGTTTTTAACAGTAGTTATATGTACGAATAAAACTTTGTTTTAAAACCTTTAACCACTTAACTGTTTTGTCCGTATGCCATACGTGCATCGATTTAACGAATTTTGATAGTTTTAAACAAAAAATAAACCATTCATAAAAATTATAATTCAACAGTAAAATGACTTCGAATACGTAGATAAGTTAAGTATTCGATGGATTTCCATTTGAATCAAAATAAGTAAATATTCCCAAAATAGAAGGTCACATCGTATTAGATAGTAAAGAAAATGAAACTGTTAAGTGGTTAATTGACATCATATGTTATGTAAGGCTGCATTTAAAATAAAATATGGTAACGGGAAATCCTCCAGGCATACGATTAAAAGTTCTAACATACTCGTTAATGAATAAGGATTCTTTATTCTTCAATAAAATACGAAACGCATAGCAAAAAAACAGTAGAGATATACACGAAAATAGCATATGAACGATTGAACAACGCGATACTAGGTACCGAATCGCTTACAGAATAGCAGCAAAACGCACAGCGCTCAGCTTAAAACAACTACAGAACTCATTTAGATTCTCTCTCCAAAGGGAGAATTCACATCCATACTACTTCTCATTTGGTGCCTCTGGAAGCTCCTATAAAGAAACCGTGTTTGGCTTCCAATAGAGACACGCCAATATTCTTGCATATTCGAGAACCTACATTTTCGTCTCTGGATGAAGGAATTGCAGAATTATTGACCCAGCATGCATTTAGCATGTTACTTTCATCTGTAGAACTATCTTCCTTATTAGGAGCCTAACTGCACAGGAAAGCAATGTTGCAGATTCTGACCCACATTCTATTTTCATAGTTAATTTTGCAGTCCAGAAAGGGCCGGGATAGCCTAGTTGGTAGAGCATTGGACTCGTATTCCTTAGGTTACGAGTTCGAAACTCACCAGCCAAAAGATTCCCCGAGTGTATGGCGGCTGGCGAGCGTAAAATCTGTCGTGGTCGCAAAGTCCCCCATGTCGAGAGTAATACCACTGAGTCAGAGGTGATCGTTCTCTGTTCCAGGTCTAAATTACAATCTGAAATGAATGAATGAATGAATATGCATGAATGAATTCCACCCCATAGAAAGGGGTTTTGAAGGATGTTTTTATTGGCTAATCTCCTTCTTATGTCATTTGCTATTATCAAATCATTGACAGCCGACGTTTTGGCGCAGGGATTGCGTGTTATCCCCATGTCCTTGATTTCTTGGGTTCGAATACCGGTAAGGGCATGGTTGTTCTTCATCTGTTGTATCTGTGGGATGTGTAAATGTCCCTCCCCCCGTAAAAAAGAGTCTTCTCAAGCGAATGTGAAGCGTGAGTAGCTAAGGCGAACTCTTGGCCCTATTTGGTGCGACTTAAAACAAGAGGCACACCCTTGGCTTACAATCACTGACTGCATCAAAGAGCTTATACACAGAAAGTGCAATTATAAATAACAACAAATCATTGATAAAAATATTTAAAAAACTTATATGCTTTAAAATGCATTCCTTAAGATGATATAAACTCAAATAAAAAATACATTGGTTCACGACAATATTATTATCTCCTTCACATTTATTTATTTTTCTTCTTCATATTTTTCTTTTTCATATATTTATGGGCGCTTTTTTTCCATTTATAATCTAAAATAATTTAAAAGATAAGCCAGAGGAACACTATTTAGAAATCATGCCACTGGATAGCCTCAACGTAAAGAAACAACCACTGGCTTAAACTAATTTCATTATAAAATCTAAAACGATATTTTGTGCTCAATTTTGTCCTTTTCTTTTTAGTTCAGCTTTATGCTAACAAATTGCGAACTCTCGACGTTTTTAGCGGTTTTGCTTTTGATCGCTGTGTGACAATTTTACGTCATTCGGCGGATGTCATTTCGAGTTTCCTTCTCGTCCAAGCTTATCTGTTATTTAATAGCTGAACCGTAATAACCGCGTCGTTATTATTATGGCTGTAATAAGCAACGGAATGTTCATCAGTTCACAAGCCGATACGTGCCCATTTTAATGGAGAACGTCTCGGTGATTTACACTAACAACGTTCCCAGTTTATCTCGCACTGCGGAAGTAGAACATCTACTCAGAGAAAACAGTTCCACTATTTCAGGAATGTTAGTTTGTCGGACAAAAGTTTCAGATTGATTTTGTTTTTGTTCTGTTTTTCTTCTCTCTCTCTTTTTTAATCTTGTTTGTTGTCTCGAAGCGATGGTTTCGTGATTACTTTCGGCCGATTTGTTGTTGTTACTTTTTTTAACTTTAGCGATTAAAAGACGCTGCAGCGAAAGCTTTTTCTTTACGCAAAGACATTTTATATAAGTGTGAGTATATACTGAATTCGAATCCTATTTTCTTTTTCATGTCGAAGCCGTTAGCTACAATTTAAAAAGTTCTTGTGTTATAGTAAGATGTTTCCAAAATTAACGTTTCATCGAGAAAAAGACGGTTGGGAGGGGGGAGAGAAAGATACACACTTCCCTTATTAATAAATTACGTCATACTTTTCATGGCTGAAAAGCATAAATCGGATAACAAAGTTACGAGTTTTACTATTTTAATATAGTCTTAGTCAACGTTATTTAAAACCTGTTAGGTCAACGAGTAATTTAACAATGAATAGCTTGATGCCATAGGATTTTGTACCAGAAATTCATCATGTTTCCTTCCAAGTAGAACACAAATGTAGGCTATTTCCCCATAATTGTTCTACGGATTGAAAAAAATAAACAATAAAAAAGTAACCCTCATCCTATTAGTCAGCGCAAATTCTACCTGTACAATTTTTTCCTATATATACGTTTTAGTACACATACTTAACTACTTTGTTATAAAATTTGAGATAGTCATAAGAAGTCCATTTCGTTAGCAGATAATATTCTGATCTCCAAACACTTGATAGAATGAGGACACTTTTTTATTGTAACGAAATTCAAAAGAATAATCGCAATTTCATCTCCTATAATTTAATGATTTAATCTTGTAACTAGATTCGGCATAGCAAATAAATAAGAAAATAAATTTAATTTAATTTCAACTATTAAAAATAGATTTTAGACCCTTTTCTGCTACTACTTAGCTGAAATTTCAGCTGAAAAATGCTGGGGTCGTGGCACAGAGGTAGTGCGTCTTCCTCGTGATCCGGAGATACAGGGTTCGAGTCCCAGTTTGGGTATTCTTCTGTGTTCTATCTGCGTGGTGAGTGAATGTGCCATCCTTTCCCTGTGAAAAGGAGCTGTGCAAGCGAATTTGATGAGTGTGTTGATTCAGCCGCAGATTTGACCATGGAAAGTGCCCTTAGTAACAACAACAAGTGTTTAATGATATGTTGTCAACATGCTTGGGTCATGTTAAAGCGTCGAAATAAGAAGATCGTTGTGCTTTAAACCTACTGCGTCTTCCTCGCTACTTCAAAACAAGAGACGCTTTATTTCGGCTTAAATTCGTTGATTCATCCGCAGATTTGACCATGGAATGTGCCCTTAGTAACAACAACCACAAGTGTTAAATGATATGTTGCCAACATTCTTAGGTCATGTTAAAGCGTCGAAAAAAGATCATTGTGCTTTAAACCTACTCGTCTTCCTTGTTATGGATAAAATAGTAATAAAATAATAACCCACGATGTTGCTTCTCCCTTGAAATTTATTGCTTATATTGGAAGAAAATGTATTCTTTTCTTCCAATATAAGCAATTTCACTTTTTTCCTCTCCCATGGTCTAGCGGAGGAAGTCTTTTTATTATTCCATTAGTCATGGTATTCTACATAATACACCTATTCCAACAGTGTCACACTTAAACCTATTAAAAAATATGCATCAAAAAACTTTTATGTCGAGTTTTGAAAATTTCCAGAGTAATTTGTTTTAAAATTGAGAAAAGCTAAATCTCACGAGAGTGGTATGAGTTTTTAATCGCTATCATTTATTTCTATTAACTTTTATTTTCATGTTAACCTCATTTATTATTTATTGAAGTTAATTTTGTATTGAATATATTTTGAACAAAGCGAAGTTTTTAAATTAAAAGAATTTCTCCTCGGAAAGATTTCTTGCCGTGAGAGAAGAAGCGTTCTTTTCAGACTTTTAATATCTAATTTATTTTTTCACTCAGTAATAGGCATTTCCCTTCACATTACTTAATCAACTTAAATAATAATAAACTCCAGTGTTTCACAAATGCTGTGTTATTCACTTGTTCTTTGAGATATTTTCATGCCCGAGATCAGCTTATCTTTAATAAAAGTAAAAAAGCGAATTAATTTAATATGACAATGCTGCTCTCGCATGTTTCCTAACAAGAGATTCTTTTGCGCTTCAAATCTTTTTCACGTTTTTTAAGAGAGTTTTAAGAATTTTTGATTAAGACGAAATAATCCACTTTTGCACGTAAGAATGAAGCAAGAACTTTTGTTTGGTAATTTTTGCGCTATCCAGTAATTTCTTTTCGATTAATTCTGATATAACTTTAAAATTATGAAAATTTTAAATGCAATGTCTCTGAAAAAGCTATAGCCTTCGATACGGCAATCGTTATTTTTATTTGCAGTATAATCATATTTTTTAATCTGTTGTATTTGTTTGGGACACAAGTGCTTGGTTGAAGTAGGTGCAATTTGTTAAATTAAATTGAATTTTTTTAAACAACAATATTTTATGAAATAAAAATTAAGCTTTTTTTGTTGTTGTTTCGTTAATCTTATCAGTTCCATCTGAGTTTCGTGCCTCTGATTCCACAGAAGAATAGAAGGAGATTAGAAGAATAAAGGAATATTTTCCATTATTCTTCTAATTAAAAAATTCATCTTCCGTTTCCTTCAAAATTTAATCATTTTTCACTTCATTCAAAAGAAATCCTTCAAGAATTTAATTTTTAATTTGTTTTTAAATTAGAAAGGAGGATAATAAAGGTGTACACAGATAAAATATTTACTCCCTTTAATTCGGCTACTTATTCATTTTTGAAAAATACATCTATCAGAAAGTTGAAACGTCCTTTTTCCGCACTTATTACCTATAAAGTTTGTTATATATATGGTTTATTTTCAAATTATAATGGAGAATAATAGAAGTGTTAATAGCGTTATTAGGTAAAATGCTTACCACCTTGAATTCAGTTTCTTATTTATTTTTTAAAAATGCATCATATAAAAAGGTGAAACGCACTTTTTCCTCATTTATCATCTATCAAGTAGTGTGTGTGTGTGTGTGTGTGTGTGTGTGTGTGTGTGTGTGTGTGTGTGTGTGTGTGTGAGAGAGAGAGAGAGAGAGAGAGAGAGAGAGAGAGAGAGAGAATTAGCATGGAGAATAATACAGGTGTAATTACCACCTTAAAATCGGTGTAATTAATTTTTTCAGCCGGTGTACTAGCACAAAGGTGGCGCGTTTTTCTCGTGATCTGGCCATCTCAGGTGTCGAGTCCCGGCTTAGGCATGGTTGTTCTTCTGTGTTCTTCATTCTGTATCTGTGAGTTGTGTGAATTTTCCCCACCCCCTTCTGTAAAAAGAGGCTGTGCAAGCGAATGTGTGAGTGTGTCATCCTCATATGAGCTAGAAGTCAGATTTCTGCCCTTGGTTGCTCAGGGGTCTATTCCTTCAGAAGTCACAGAACTCCTCTTTCAGTTGTAAAAGTAGACACGACATCATCATTATTCATTTTTGCAAGTTGTATCCCTGAAAAAGTTGAAACGGAATGTTTCCTTATTTATTATCTATGAAGTAAGGTATATAAATAGTATATTTTTAAATTATAAAGTAGAATAAAAGAGCAGTAAATAGGTAAAATTCCCCCCCCCTTAATTCGGTGCCTTATTCATTTTTGAAAAATGCCTCCCTCAAAAAGTTGAAACGCAATTTTTCCTTACTTATTACCTATGAAATATGTATGTGTCCGAAATCTTACCTATAATTCATGAATAAAACAAAATCCCACTTTAAATCAGAAAACCTTTGAAAACGCAATTCAAGAGAACATAAACCACATTTTTTCTTCTTCTTCTATAGTTTTATAAATCTCACGGTTTAAGTAGATACGTAAAATTAAAGTAATTGCTTTATTTTATTGCATTTTGTCTAATATGAATTATGCAGACACGCAACCAGCGTACGTGTTTCATTAAAATGCTAGAATGAGTTCCCAGTTCCGGTTTTTTCCACCATTTTTATTATCCCTCGTACCATATCCATAAATTAAATGCCCCCATTACGTTTAAAATTACACCGGGAGCGGACACGCAGGGGGAAAAAATCCAGCTTCCACCTTTTCACTTCTTTCTCCTCTAAATTTATATTTAAAATTTATATTATTCGAGTTTCGAAGCTAAAAGAGTTCCCGAAAAACCATTTGAAATCAATCATCTTAAAATGATGATTATTATCTTCTCGAAATCCGGCCTTCTTGGTCTTACGATCCTCGCAAACATCTTTTCCTACCGCAGTGGAACGCTCTTTATGGTTCCCTAGAGTACCTAGTACCACGGTTACCTACAGCTTTTCATTAACACTGACTTTAAATGCCGCCACATCTTATCCAAGTGGATTAAACTCGGGTCCACCACTTTACAGCTCTTAACAATCCTTTTTAATCTGGATTAGAGCTCCGCATGGATTCTCTAAAAACATCTCGAGATAGAAGATATGAGATTTTGCTAATGTCGCTGTATTTCACTAAAATTACTCCGAATTCCTGTTCTCCATGAGGATGTGGTAAAATGAGGTGGCGACATTATCGGTTATTATTTATTCCTCATTTGGGACCGCGGCGCTCTTTTAACCGCCTTTATTATTCATATTCCGCTCTTTTTCTGCAGGTCGATGGAAGAGGCTATTTCTGTTTGATTTATTTTTAATTTAAGTATCGCATATCTCATTCTTGTACTTCTGGCTGAATGAAAAAAAAAGGAAATTAATACACTCCTGATACAGTTCAAAATTCAATTCCATTTTGCTTCCAACGCGGTAATGTTAGCGATTTATCATGTCCAGGACTTTACAGCGGCAAGTTAATAACTATAACATAGTGCTACATTTTTCTTGCCGTTATTTTTTGAAAGGATTGTATCTCAAGTAGGTTGTTTTAAAAAATTTTAATCGTTACACGGATCTAAAATGGTATTAATTTGATTTATTTTAATGATTCCTTTTTTATTCAGTTTGACTGTTAAGGTCCTTATACTTTATGGTGACTCTTAATGTCGGCGTTTGTGACAAAAAAACACAGTTAATATGAAATCTTCATTAAAAATCTTATTTAAATAATGTTTGAAATGCTATGAAATTCTCATTCAAATGAAATTATACATTTGCTAGAGTACCGATTATCACATTTTAAAATTATCAGGTTAATTCTTTAAAAGGGTTTGATATTTGTACAATTTTGGATTTTTAAAAACTGAATAATCAGTTTTAAATATTAATTGATTTACATAATGATGTTCGATCTAATTTCATTATCAACAGACTCCATATTAAACTTACAGATATCGTAATTTTTTCTTAGAATGACTTGAGATAAGAGTTCCTTAATGACAAGTTTATTTAACAAAATAGAATTATTCTTTATTAGCTTTGCTTGAAGGATAATTTTCCCATTTTTCTCAGAATAATTTTAAAACATTTTTCAAAAGTTATTTGATATATTATCTTCTTATGAGGAATACATTTCTAATTGCAGAAATTTTAATTAGAATTACAGCATAGGATTATTATATTTCTCGCTTCTCACTTAAATTCAGTTTTTTTTATAAAAAATAGTATTCCTCTCTAATTTTTATTATTACCAATACACGATTCTATATTACTTCCTTTATTTAGTGTTTTCAAATATAGCTTGTTGTGATTGGTTTTATCTCATTTTCTGATATACTTGAGACTTGAAAGTTTGTACATCTTTGTTTTTCTGATGACAATATACTACTTTAATCTTCACAAAATTTAATCGTCTGTTAATCATTAATTACAGTTTATTCCGTGTAATTTACGCAGTTCTTTAGTTAATTTGGAAAACAATAAATCTCTAGATTTAATTCATATACGTATATAGTTTTTTAAAATAAATCTGTCATTTAATGCACTAATAAAAGCATATTTTTAAATATATTTTAATCAGATTTATATATAGATATTTTAACTCGAGAACATCAATTAGTAGATTGCCAATATTGTTCCTTCGATTCAATAAAAAAGAAAAAACCTGAATGAGTAAAACAGTTCGAAAACTTTTGCTTTTTATTCACAAATGCATATGAATAAAACTGTTGCAAATTGTAAGAAATAATTGAATCATTACTTTTTACTCATGAATATTTGGTGTTTTAAATTATTTATGCCAAAAAAGAATGTTATCTATTTATCTGCTTTGTAGGTATGAAAGGAAAAAAAAATTCTTTGGATTAGAGAAAAATCGCAAATCTCGTAGCAATTATCAAATGACTATTTTATCAAACTTTACTTATCTTTTGCTTTCTGTTTTATCTTTGGTTCAAAAGAGACTTTGAGAGGTAGAGTGTCCAGCAGTTTTCTTATCGAAAAGAAATTTAGCGGTTCCACCATGCCTTGTATTGATAGCTATGTCATCGCATCCAATCACTATAAGTTTATATAAGCTTAGGCCTTGGCCAGGGAAATTCAATAGCGCAGTTTAGATACTCTACGCTGAACTAAAAAAATAGTAAAGCTTGCCCAAAATACAACCTTGAAAAACTGAAACACGATCTTCTTCTGCTTTGACCTGGCTGTGGAGATGGCCATCTTCAATTTAGCTATCATCAATTTTTTTTCTTTATATCTACCGAGGAAGGAAAATTGCTATTTCTCTCCTCGGTGTTTGTTGATAGAAGTGGATTCATGTTTAGTTTCTTTCATCAGGATTTATTTCTGGCAATGAATATTTGAAAATGTTTATTATTTTTTCATAGTTGAGATCCTTAAATGATGTTCAACAAAGATGGTACCTGGCAATCCGCATTTTCTTATATGCCACACAATCCTTCATATGTCGTAAACTATAACTTTACTTGGAATATATTTGA
Organism: Argiope argentata; assembly: GCA_026289955.1. Taxonomy (NCBI): domain Eukaryota; kingdom Metazoa; phylum Arthropoda; class Arachnida; order Araneae; family Araneidae; genus Argiope; species Argiope argentata. Next base: position 439,249 of record JAOUZG010047704.1, on the reverse strand, counting down.
GTGTCTATCAAAACCATAGGTCATTTTCTTATAAACAAACATTTTCTTTTGTGCCTGTGCATCTCAAATTGTGCCTGTTAGAGCTTACCAAGCTAAGATTTTTTTAAAGCTAAATCTTTCTCCTTCCTTTCAAAAGTTCATCACGCTGTTGAATGGTTTTAGAATCACCAGTGGAATTATAATTACCATCTCTTTTCTGTTATACGAGTATATCATTGTTCTTGTACGGGCACTTCGCATGATTCCTCCTACCTGAACAATTAAATCTGTGTATTTGCATGCAGCATTATTGAAAAGATTTATTGCGTCTGGTGGTTTGATTTTATTCTGGAAAATCCAGGGAAATTTCCGGCACGGTAAGAATTTAGGTAAATTTAAAAGTTTTATGTGTTTTGCTTTTATCAAAATCTTGCATAATGAAGAACTGGAATTGAAGCTTTACACCAAATTTCTTCCATCCGTAATCTTTTAATAAATCCCAGGCTTTTGTTTCTGGAGATAGCAATGCAGTTGAACTCATTTAGACTGCCAATAATCGAATACTTAGCATGAATTTTTATCTGAATTGTAATTCAAATTTCTAAATAAATTTAGCTAATCAATCAGTCAATAAATAAAGATAATTTAATAAACTAAAAGCCAAGAATACACTTTATAAACTAAACTGAAACACGAAAAAATGAATTCCCTAATGGAAAGTGCATCAAGCAGATAACAAGCTGCAGGGGAAGCATACTTAAATTTTTTTTTAAAGTTGAAAGCTTCTATTCCCGCAAATATTCCCATTCTTACTACACATCTTGTCTGCTTTTAGGACATTCCCATTCTGTAAAAAAACCTTATTAAAACCAATGTGATTGGAAATAAGGAAACTCAAAACTGTAAAAATGAAACAGTTCAAATTTTTTATAACAAAGGGAAATTTGAAGCTCTAGTTGTAAATGAAGATAAAATACGAAATTTTTGAAAAAATGTAGCCGTGATAAGGTAACTTTCGACACCTAGAGCGTTTACATGGTACAACTTTTAATTTTTCAATCCAATCTAGTGAGAATATATATATTTTATAAAATAGAATAATTGAGTCTACAAATGCTGTTTTAAGTAATTTGAGATCTTAATTATTAACAGCTTTAAGGCAGAAGTAATTACGTCTTAATTGAAAATTTTAAGTTTCCGGGTAATTGAAAGTTTCGTTTTAAAAAAAGAACAGATTCTTCATTTACCTTAAAAATGTTTTCTGCATTATATACTGCCATTCCATCACAATCCGTCTTCATTTTTGAATAGTTGATTATTTCCAAGAAAAAATTCAAAGTGTGCACAGTTAAGATTCAAGGTAATTTCAAAACTTTGAAATCAGAACCCTTTCTACAGTAAGAGAAAAAAACGTCAAAAGAAAATAAAGAAAAATCGGTTTGTCCCTGGCGAATTAATTGTCTTATTATGGATAAACCCCAGAAAAAGAAAAAGAAAGCTTTTAGCTCTCAGCTTCTAGTGTCAGTTGATCACAACTTTCCATTTTACTTTCTTATAAATTGCCGCTACTTAACAAATGCTCTAATCATTGTGTTGGTAGATTACTCGCTCTTTTGTTTCTACCAATAAACAGTCCTCTTTTTTTCTTTCTTTTTTCTTTTTTCCGTTTCAAACTTACTGAAGCTATTTCCATTCTTTCTTCTTTTTTCTTCTTTTCTTTTCTTCATTTCGAAATCAATTACTGGCGTTGATTAGTTCGTCACTTTTGGGTAATCTGAAAGTAATGACTGGTTTGCGAAAATTAGAGCTGCTAGCTTTTAGCTTGCAGTGGGAAGAATCATTGACCGTTAATACTGTGCTTTTTAATCGGCTTTTTTGCTTTATTTTTCTTGTTTGGAGGATTAAAATTTCAAGTGTAGTTTGTTGCTAGGATTATATCTATAACGATTTATTCTTTATTTTTTTCTTTTTGATTTAAAGCTCTTATTTCGTTTGATTTAACTGGAATGGTTGCAGGATTTCCCTCGCCTCTAAATAAATCATTTAAGAATTCCTCTTTGAATAATTTATTTTGTGGTTTCTGTGAATAATGATTGGGAACAGAAACCATAAAAATACCGTTATAAGTTTAAAAGAAGTAAAAAAACTTTTAATGTGGAGAGCAATAAAAATTATTTAAAAAAACATATTTGACGTTTTTAGCAAAATTAATAAAGGATTTTTATTCTATTTCATTTTTTTTGAAACTGAATAAAATTTATAATAGTTTATTTGGTTAATTTCATAACAGTTTGTGGCAGAAAAGTTATTTGCTAATTGCTTAATATTTCTTAGTTTTTCAAGGAAGCATTAAGCAATAATTTAAGAAGCAAAAAGTCTTTAATAATTAAGAATTTCCCAATTTTTGATTTTTAATTTAATTTTTTTTACTATTTGTTTTCTATTTATTATCATAGATCTTTCGATTTTGAACTTTTTTTTGTAATGAAATTATTGCCTTTTGTGTTTTCAGGGCTTTTATTTCTAAATCATCAGTGAGACATTTTTGTTGTTGTTCATTACCATCTCGTATATTTGAGTACTATATTTAAAGCATAAGTATTAGTGCTAAAGATATTTCCAATTTTTAAAGATATATATTATTAATTTGCATTGAAAAAAAGCATATTACCTTGGAGAAAAGAAATTGTTTTATTTTAAGGATATGAAAGAATTAACATAAAAAAATTAAACTCAAATGCACATCTCGTGGGAATCGTAATTGATACATTTCATTTTTTTTAAAATTAAGATCTTATTTGCCCTAAGATTTTGTGAAGATATTATACAAAAAAATTACATGTTATTATTTCGACAATTAGGGAATTGTTTTTTCTTAACAATTCACTAATAAATGAAATACTTTAGAAGGTGTTCACAATACATTTAACAATTTTTAATCTAAAATGTGTTTTCGGACCACATCTATCTTAGATCTTTAAAAAAAAATTTGATTGTTTTATTAGACTTGATCACTGCTTAAATGCTTGACTTTGCAAAAAAAAATATCGCTTATAAAAAAAATACTGTGATTAAACTATCGGTCACTTTAATTGAATAAAAATCCTACTTAATACACTTTCTTAGAAAATATTGAAAAACGATAATCAGATCTTAGTTAACTATACAATTGTTTATTTTCAGTCAAATACATATTATTTCATTAAACTATTTACTAATTGTGGCATTCAAAAATGTTATTAATTACAACAGAAATGTGAGTGAGATTAGTTCTTTCTAGAAAACATAATAAAACTTGGTGCCCCAAGTGCATGTAGTAAGGAACTAAGCCGTCGTCTTGAAGTAAAACGACACTTTTGTACTTTCTTTTCCTTTCTAGCAAATTTTCTGAATGGATCACTGTGCTGACAGCATTACGTACTCATAAGTCTTTTTTCGAACGAAACAGACTTTTCTTTTTAATACAGTATAAAAATGTCGGTTCTTATATCTTAAGACCTCACTGAAGACTTGGGGCACTTTAAAAAGAGCTTTCAAATAAAATTGAACTTTGTTCAGCCTACTTAATCCTTGTAGGAAGAGCAAGAAAAACAAGAAAAAGAGGGAAAGCAGAGCCCAGGATTAGAAGCAATTGCAGAAAGAAAAAAACAGCAGAAAACACACGCAACTCCCGAAGGAAAACAAAATATCTGATTTAACTTTGCAGACGCAATTAAACCGTTGCATGAGGATCCTAACGGGAGTTTGTGTAGCTGGTTTCCTACAATAAAACTGTTATAGAAGATATTTATTTTAGAAAGCATGAAGAAAAGAAACTTGATGTTAGAAGTCGATCCAAATTCACGTGTGGAGTGTAGCGTAATTTTGTGCAGATGAGAATTCACAAAATTGTTTCATTAATTCTTTTTTTCTTTCTTCCTTTGTTTGTTTTCGTTGTTGTTTTTTGCTTTCCAGCATCTGAATTGTTGTTTTCGTTCTTTGTAAATAATCAACTTGATTCTGGAAATTTTACTTTTCCTTAATTACAACTACAATTATCAATTTAATTTGGATTTTTTTTTTACTTCAACAAAGTAGCATTTATTTTAGAAAAAATATAAATAAAGAAGTTTCGTGAAATAAAATTTGTATTTTACGTTACAACCATTAAAAAATGTTTAATTATTTAAAGCTCCTTTTTATTTTTTCTATGTCAATATGTATATATTTTTATTGTCTGAATAATTAAATAGTGTTTTTAATCTTGCTGCAGAACAGTAGATTTGTTAACGTAAATAATGTAATAAAAATATTTTGTTAATTCATTCTCACCAAATTAATTGTATACGTTTGAGTGTTTTTTGAATCTATATCTGCTTTTGATTAAAAATTATATTCGTATAAAATATAAGCCTGTGATATTTCAATACCTTAGGTAAATGTGAATAGGACTGAATTCGAATTTTATCAAAAAAGATATATTTTTCATTTATAAAATTAATGTTCAGAAACTAGCATTTAAAATATTTCGCTACTTTTTAATTGAATTTATTATAAATTGCTTTACCTGTTGAAGTATTTTACTCCTTTATTTATCATATTACATCTTTATTAACATTATACATCTCATTACTATATTATTTATTCATTAAATATTCCTGAAATATTTAAGAGAAAAATAGTGAATAATTTCCATATTACGATCAATAATACTGAAGTGCTCAATTTGTTTTAGCATAGAAAAAACATCTAGAAGTATGTAGAAAATGTTTTAGTATGCAGAAAAGAATTTAAAATTATCTTTAAATGGCACTTATTGCAAAATATTTCTAGCATATTTAAATTAATTTATAGCTTCGGGTTTTCGTAATATGTGCTGTATGAATTTATTGGAAAATACATTGAAATTTCGAACACTGTGAGAAGCAACAGCTTATAATTTTCAATACAGTGATTGTTACTGATCCAATCAAATACTATAAAAACTTGACAAACTGTAAAGAAATTATTTTCTTTAATTATCTGTGATTAATATCTCAAGAATCTAAAGAATATTTTCACTTTGCATTATAATACAAAGGAAAGCACTTTACAATATGCATTATATTTTTCTGTACTACTACTAGAACAGATTCGTCTAAAACATATTTGTTCATTTTATCTCTTCGGCTTCTAATTTTTTTACATTGTTTTATTCCAGTCTGAACAAATCTAGACAAAGCAAAAAAAGTGCTCTTAAACAAAGATCTAAGAATATCTAGACTTTTCTAAACTAACTTTTGTTTTCCTTTGCTACATTTTGTTTCTGTTTTCCTTTTATAGATATCTTTCTTGAAAGTTGAGGACAATGTGGTTGTTTCGAATCTTTTCTCAATTGCTACAATTGGATAAAGATCTCCCACTTTAGTGTTTATACTCCTATTTCTAGGATCAAAAATCTTTTCGGACCCTTCTTATCAAACGAAAATCTTTGTGTCCGGATTTGGAATCCGTATCGTATGTCATTCGGAGTTTCTTTGAATTTATCTCTATTTCGTTCCCTCCTACTTTCGCGTTCACTCCACACTCTGGAGAAAAGAAAACAGATTCATTGTTTTAAAAGCTTTTTGTCTAAATGTAGCATTTTCTATTTGTTTCGTTTTTAATGTCTGTATTTCAATGTAATATTTTAAAATGTTTGCTTTTAGTTCTTAAGGCAATTATATCCTAAATGGGAAGCTTTATTATACAAATTTAATGGAGTAATCTCTTAAAATTGCGCAAATTATATTTAATTTGTTATTTTTCTATGATTTAAGCGTATTTAAACTTTGATTTGTTCAGCTTTTTTTCAAAACCGTGATGTAAAAAATGATTTTAGAATGCTGTATATCAAGAGAGCTATTACTTATTTTCAATCCTGTTATATGAAAATAACTGTTTATAACATCTTAAATAATTACTAATTTATACCTTTTTTATGCTTAATAGTACTATAGAAATGATGCTAAAAAGTTGTGTCTTACTTGGATTGTAATTAATCTTGAATCATGCAATATATAAATCCACACAGTATATTACCTTGTAGAGAAATCCTGTTGTTGTTTCTAATGGCACTTGCCATGAACAAGCTCGCTGAATCAGTCAACGATTTTAAGCTGAAGGTGCGCCTCTTGTTTTAATAGTCCCAGTAAGGGCCAAGAGTACGTCTTAGATACTCAAGTATCACATTCGCTTGCACAGCTCCTTTTTACAAGGAGGCATATTCATACATCTCACAGATAAAACAGATGAAGAACAACCATGCTCGAACAGGGACTCGAACCCAGGACTCCCAGATCACGGGAAAGACCTATCCTTGTGCCAGGATGTCGGTGAATTTATCCTAATTTTAGAAATCAAAACTAGCAATCAAAATCTATTCTGATTTATTGTATGTAGAAAGAATTTTCAGTAGAACTGCTTTTAGAAGAAAGTCTGAAAGTTTTTCCGTGTCACCTTCTCCAGAAGTAGTGACAGCTTGTATAATAGTTACTGGGAATTAAGATATTTTTCAAACACTGACATTTGTCCTATTTCAACATGTTTTGTATTCCCTGACGATACTATAAAATAATTCTTCAACAAAAAAATAGTAATTTTCATAGAACTTGTATATTATACAGAATTACTTAGAAAATTTTTTTATTTAATTTGGAACAATCACTTTTTTTCTTTCTGTAATTCTCATACACTTTTTACGGGTGTATCAAATTCTAATTAAAAATACTAGAATCAGTTTGATTGTTTTAACGGGATTCATGTTTGCTCAATTGCTATTTTATCACTTTCAATTAATTTTGAATATTGGTCAGTAAAATTATTTTGCTTGTTACAATCTTTACTTGAAATAGAAATAGTTTTTGTTTGGAACTTATTTTTCAAGATAACCACTTGAAATTACTTATTCTTGTATTTCTTATAATAATTAATGTACTTTTATTTAGATTTTTTAAAAAAAAATAAAGCATCAAGCAATATAGAATCAAAGTATGTACAGAGTTTTATTGAGAAAAAAAATCTGAGAAATAAATAATTGTTGAAACATTTTTTGAAACCTAACGCTTTTTTATTTAAAGCAATCAATTTTTCAAAACATGCAATTCAGTGATTAAAAGAGAAAAACTTTTCTATTTGTTATAAATAAATTATTTATCGTTAGAACTCTCTAATCCTTTTCATTTAATGTTTCGTAACTTCAGTTAAAAAATAACTCTCACTGGCATTGCTAGTTTGTTATTAATATATTCTTTTCCTCTTATTATTATTATAACTCGATTATTTGCAGATAATTTAACTTTCCATTGTCTGCATATTAATATCGCTACGATCACAGATATATTAAAATTGCTAAGAATTGCTGATGTTCTTTCTAATGCATTCATTCCTTTATTAGCCGCTAATGAAAAGATATTAAAACTCTTTGTTTCTCAGCAATTCTCAATAAACAAACTCAAGCACAGAAGCTCCGATTTCTATTCTTACACCTTTAAAGTTGAACATGATTACTAAACAATACAAAGGTGGAGGACAAATTTGCTATAAAAATACAATTACTGCGAGATCCTCGCCATCAAAACGAACTCTGTGATTATTAATTCTTTACAATTCAGAAACGAGATCTCCTTCCTTCTCCATCTCAGTCTGGTTTTCTCATTAGAGAAAAAGTATAAAGTTTAAAATTCCTTTATCTCTGTCGACGGTTTCAAATGAGCCGGGATTCTTTTGCTGAAGAAGGCTACTGTAATTTCAATTATCATATGCAAAATAACTAATCAGGATTTATTAAAACAGGAGCTGTTGAAGCGCTCTCTCTCATTTTTCGACCGCATTGTTATCAGGAGATTTCGGCATATCAGATTCCTAAGAAGTGTCACCACATCAGAAATCCACGGAAGAATTGAACTTATGTATTTCGTGGAAAATTAAACATTAATAATATTCTGATGTCTAGTGTGCTTCATAAGCTCTGGTTTCGAAAGGTAATAAGGATTTGAAATGAATAACTCCTCATGTAAAGATATCTTAGTTTTGTAATGAATGCCTCGTTTTATTTCTGCTTTTGATTACTTTTATCTTATTGTTATTTTTTAATAATTACAACTGGGTTTGCTGCGAAGTTTTCCCTTATTAA
>JAOUZG010047704.1:398398-428151 GCA_026289955.1 Argiope argentata | reverse complement strand
TGTGTGTGTGTGTGTGTGTGTGTGTGTGTGTGTGTGTGTGTGTGTGTAAAGATATATTCACTTTTTTTTATAATAGGTGGATGCATCTTTTGATAAATATATTTTTTCTTTCAATTCATCGTCGCTATTGATGTTCAAACTACTGTTTTTCAACTCTTCTTAAAACATAAAGATGTCATGTTTCATACAATCTGACTTTTTTATTGGTATTTATTTTTTCTTATAAACAAAGACATTTTTTCTATTTCAAATAAATACTGATTAATTTCTTTTTTTCACATTATATATTAAAAATAATATTGTAACAGAAGCAGTTGTATAAACTTCACTATTAACCTTTACCCTGTTTCTAGAATTAAATTCAAACACTCCACTGCTTAACAATATGAGTGGCTCTATTAACTTCTTTTTATAATATAAAATATTTCAGTTAATGTTATTTTATATGCAAAGATATATATATATATATATATATATATATATATATATATATATATATAACAGACTTTGAATATAATTAATAAAGCTAAACCTTAAATATATGTATAACAAGCGATACTTAAAGAAAAAGACTGTAAATAGAAACATATTATAATTTATTTACCTAAAATTACATCTAGTTCTAGTTTATTTAATTTAACTCCCCATTCCATTCCATTATATTTGATATTTTCGCTCGTATATATCCAGATGCTTTAATAACTAAAAATTTTCTATGAAAACGGTACTTCATAATATGTAGTTGATAGTGAGACTTCCTCAAAAAATCTTCAATTTGCTTCTTACAACAATAGCAAGGAAAAAAAACAGTAAACTGTGCCAGTGACAATTAGCACTGAAATCAGAGAAGTCATTCGCAACATACCAAGAGTCCTTCCCGAAGTTATGTCTTCTTCCTTGTTAACATTGAAAAATGACTTTAGGGCAAAGGTAAATATAAACAACATCTGGATAATTGCTTTACAAATGAGAGACTACTTCGTAAAGCGAAAGACTCTCCGCAAAGTCGTTTTGTAAAGAGACGAATTGCTTCATCTTCCTATATAGATAAATTGTTTGCTAATGAATAATTATTTAAGAATTCATTACCCTCATTTCAGGATTGAGATCTCGCGCCTTGTATGTAAACTAACTATTCTTGAAATTGTGCTTTACGTTTAATTCATTTTTAATGAAAGTAATCTTAAATGCTCTCCAGTATCAATGTATTTTGGCATTAAATATATTTCCGATATAATTACTATGAATTTAAAACTCGGATCATTTTTATAAAATAAATTTCAAAGAGGGGATTATTTATTCTGTCATGAAATGTATTGCATTTTACTTAAAAATAAAATATTGCTAACTTGAGCTCATTATTTAGCATTTTTCAGTAGCAGAGTTATTTAGATTTTATATTAAGTTACTTTTATTATGCTTCTCATAAAAAATGTTAAAAGTTTGCTCGCTGCTCATAAAATCATAGAGCAAACGATTTATTTATTTACTTTTTTTTAATTTTCTCAAAGCTGAGTTCAATAAATGCATTTATATAATGGAGTTAGTAGCATCAATCTCATATGATTATTAAAAATGTGAGCCTTCACAGGGTTTAAAATTAAAAGTACTCAAAGTTTTCAATGTACGATTAGGCTTTCTTTTTTTTTTGTAAAGGTTTCTCAATTATTAATATCTTAGGATCCTAATGTAGAAAAATAAGATGGACTGAGATATTAATTACCTCTATTTGCTACATAAACATTAATATAATATGCATGTAGCTTTTAAAGCAGAAAAATTCTATTATACATTATGCAGGATTAAAAAAGAAAAATATTCGCTTATTAATAAATACTAATTAAAATAACTCTTTCAGCATTTTTTTTTTCATTTTATATACTTAAAATTTCATCTAAGGAATCGGAATAGTTCTGACAAAAAGTTTATTAAAATTTGCATTTAAGAATTTTTTTATACATTAAAAAACCATACATTAAATTAATCGTCCATCATAGCTTTTAAAAGACTTAATAAAATTTACGAAGAGAGCAAGCAGGCTTAACAACCAATGCCTTCGGTAATATTTGATCCTAAAAGCCTGAAATCACACATACACACATAATTGCATTTATAGACATTCGCAACCCTTCAATGCTCGATAGGAATTTCTAGACAATAAAAATTCTAACTAATGCACACTTCAAGCATCTTAAGTTTTCATACATATTGCTAATGGAATTTTACATTAAGCTGAAAAGGCTAGATAGCTAGAAAAGTATAAAAGAAGCGGAATTATGTTGAACTAATCACATTGAAGGAATTATACATAATATCTAAAAGAATGTAGTTTGATTTAAAATTATAAGTTTGGTTAATTTTGAAATGTTATGGTTTCCAAATTTGCATCATAAAATTTAGTACTTATTCATATTTTCTTATATATATATATATATATATATATATATATATATATATATAAATATATATATATATAAGCATTAACAACATTAAAAAATTGTAAATTTAAACTTTTAAGGAAACGAACTGGCTAACTATAATATTAAAAAACTAATGTATTTAGAGAGTGCTTATGCTGCTACTACTAAAACAAAGATGAGCAAAACGAAAGTAGAATATTATCAAGTTAATTAAAGAGAAAAAAAAGAAATCCGATCTGATGACTTTCTTAAGGTTCACCAACAGGCAGGCGATTCCGAAAAAAAAGGGTTTTTTTCTGTAAAGGGTTTGACTATTTTCTGATTACAGAAACAAACAAAAACACACAATAATAAACTATAGTTTATTATTGTGTGTGTTAGCTTATTTCTGTAATTTTCATATACCTTTATTTCATATACCTTTATATTAACGGTGCTTCTTTTAAGCCTTAATTTCGTGGATTTTTTCGGGTTATAAATGGGTTTATATTCAGACAATAGTCAAACCCTTTACAGAAAAAAAAATCACTTTTCTTCGAATATATTCAGACAATAGTTAAACCCCTGTATGTTGGTCACCTTTGAGAAAGGCATCAGGTCGATTTCTTATTTCTTTTCTTTGATTAACTTAATAATATTCTACTTTCATTTTGTTGTACTTTCATTTCGTTCTACTCTTGTTTTTTATGAATATACACGTTGGCATGTATATTAAATACAAAATATAAACATAAAATTAATACAAGATATATATATATATATATATATATATATATATATATATATACTTGCATTTAAATATTAGTTATATTCTTACATAAAGCTATATTATATTTGTCTGCATTTCAGAAATGTACTTTCATTAGTATTTTAAGAATAATTTAGTTCTTTATTTTTAGTTTTCAATAAAATATTCAAAGAAAATATACATAATAATGGCATATTAATGCTAGAATCCTGGTATATATTTATGCTAAAAAAATCCACCATACAACGCTGGTACATTTGGGAAATATTCATTCAATTTAGAGACATTATTTGCAATTTAGTTACATTATCCTTCAATCGTGGTCATATATCACCGTCGAGGAGAATCCTCCCAAGAGCATATTCCTTATAGTTGTTCTAGAACCGAAGTTTTGGTCGCGCATACATACTTATTTGCCGAAGTTTATTCTTCGATAAAATATTCCTTAATAAGGAGGAAGATTTATTCGCTGTCTAACCAGAAGGATTCTATTATTGGCCTGAGACTAACAGAACTACCTAATAGATCGATGAATTGGAGGGTCCGACGTTACTTAAAGCTCTCTCATTTGTCCATAGCTATTTTCCTGAGATATCAAGTGTGCTCGAATATTTCCCAACATCTCGCATTCTCCCCTCAGTAAACTGACCCCACCGTACTCCCTCGAGCCATTTGGCTTAAATTTACTGTCATCAGTTCTCTTGGTTCAAGACGTAATTGGAGACAGATGAAGTTTTGGTTGGTTGCCAAATTCAGCCAGCTAATTGGATACAATTAGACGAATGCAGCACCCGGTGAAACGTCCATCAATGACATTCGCTTCTCATTCGTTGCAGTTACGTGCTAAGTAGGAATAGACGAAATCGCACAGAGCTTCATTCCTGCGGGGTTCTTTTTTTTTTCTCCTGTGCCAGAACTCTTAAATAATTCCTAAGGAATGCCGTCGATGGATGGATGTGATGTTTACCTGTCAACCTCTTTACAAAGAACTCTTAGACAGGTTTTGTTTGGGTTCTTGTTGTTAAAACACAAGGTGAAATCAAGACATATATATTTGAAACAAAGTAATTCACGCCAACTTTTAGCGTTATTTATTAGTGAGATCTCATTTTGGTCTAAAGATAGGCCATTTCGTTTACCTACCTCATTGAGGGGTTATTTTCAGATTCATTAGCATCTTGGATTAAGTCTTGAGATGACTCGATAAAAGAATATAAATGGCATTGGTTCTGTTAAAAGCTTCCGAACTGTTCTTCGCCGGCTTCTTTTAATGAGAGATATTTATAAAGCTTTTGGAAAGAGGTTTAAGAATAGTAAATTTACTTAAAGCATTTCCTTGAAGAATAAAAATGAAAAAATAGTCTTCACTATCTAAATTTTAATTTTATTTAACCTACTGAACTCTATCTTTGCCTATGTTTCAATCTTCTCATTTGATTCCAGTTCAAAATTAGGAGGTCCATCTCAGAATAATATTTTTGTTGCTTTAAAAGGGTTCGCAAATATAATCGATTCTTACATATTTCTTTCTAAACATACTTTTTTGTCGCAAATCTTATTAAATAAACATTAAATTAACATACTTTTTTTCACAAATCTTATTAAATGGATATTAGATTAACATACATTTTGTCGCAAATCTTATTAAATGATTATTAGATGAACATACTTGTTTGTTATAAATCTTATGAAACATTCATTAGATGAACATACATTTTTCACAAATCTTACTAAATGATTATTATATGAACATACTTTTTTGTCACAAACCTTTAAATAATCATTATATGAGCATACTTTTTTCACAAATCTTATTAAATAATTATGTTATGTATTATATCACATTTATTTATTTCACTTTTAATACCTCATTAATGGAGTGAACAGTAATTATTTGAGATAAGTCTCTTAACCCTGAAACTTGATCTAAACTTTACCTCATTAAATGGTTATTAGATGAGCATACTTTTTATTAGATGAGCATACCCCAATCTTATTAAATGATTATTAGATGAACATACTTTTTTCACAAATCTTATTAAATGATTTTTATATGAATATACTATTTTGTCACAAATCTTATTAAATAATTATGAAATGTATTATATCATATTTATTTATTTCACTTTTAATATCTCATTAATGACGTGAACAGTAATTATTTGAGATGAGCCTCTTAACCCTGAAACTTGACCTAAAGTTCATTTTTCTTCGTCACATCAATGTAATGACGTGCAAATATAGTGTCTTTTAACGTATTGAAAACCACATAATCAATTCATTTAATTGAAGCAGCTTTGTATTTCGAAAAACTGAACCTGGGAGCCTGCTATAAAATTGTAATCTTGATTAAAGAAAAATTGAGCTTAATTAAAATTTCATTTTGAAATTTCCTTGAAAAAGCTAATTCTAATCTAAAATGATATTTCCGTTACTTAAAAATTAAAATTTTGGAATAAGGTCAGAAAGATATTTTTTTTAAAAAATTTAGATCGTTAAAACTGTTTAATCCTTTTTTCCCTTCTTTTGTTTTACAGAAATAATTAGAATCTTGAGAGATGAAACCAAACTAAAAATATAATGAAAAAGAATCCTGAGCTTGTATTACGTTCAATTTGCTTTAATAGAAGCTTTAATGATAATCAATATTCATTAAACTGTATTCTACCTTTGGGAGTTAGAATATAAATCCATAATTGAATTCTCAAATTGCTTAGTACAAAGAAGCTTCATTCAGTATGCATTTTGTCTTCCCATTTCCATTAAGTGTATGACAGATTCGTATTTCTATTCTCATTTCAGTCTTTCAGTTCGTAAAAAATCTTTTTGATGAATATAAATAGATTGTGTGTTGTAAATAATCAATGAAATGGATTGGTAGAGCAGATGTTTTCTAGTCTATTTTCAAACTTTCTCCTGAAAGTATTTTTAGTCGCAATTCATTCTGATTTATTTCTCGCTTTTTAGATCGAATGTTCTTTTATACATAGAGGACAATTGTAAGTATTGTGCAAAAATAGACGTATTATTCTGCCATTTTTGTTACGAATGGAATATTTTCTTCCAAGATTTGTTATAGTTTTGATTTCTGACATTATATCAAATTTTTTGAACGTTATCTAGTAATAAATTAACGATAAAATTCTGAGTCAAGACTTAAAATAAAAGGATCAGTCGGTAGCTTAGCAGGCTGGGACAAGGAGAGAAACATGAACTGGGGGAAATAGGTGTAACAAATTCTCTTCTATCGTTGTGTTCTTAATTTGTGATACTATTCTAAAACTTATAATTTTATTTTACAACTTATGTGGACTTTGCCTTAATCTAGGTACACCACAATGGTAAATTTATTTTTCAAGTGCTTTAAAAAGGTTTCTTATATCATGAACAATTTTTGTCTCATTTCCTCTAAGACTCCTTAAAATAGATTTAACCCTTTGCTCTCCGATGGTGCCTCTGACTCACCATTCAAGATTGTGCATCATTTTGATGTTTTATTTATTTGTTTTTCAAACTTAATTGTTAAAAATGCCTACATAATGGTTAAGAGATGCAGATTAATTTTTCAAAGGAATTCGACTTAATCACTTCGCATACAATGACGCGTCTGACACGCGCATCGAATTACTGAATTTTTATTTGCAAGTCTTCAATTAAGCCACAGAATTAAGTATTTAAATACGAAAAAAAACAATTCGAAACTCTTTAATATCCCAAATGCTCCATATATTATTTAAAAAAAATCAAATTAACAATAAATTACCAAAATAGGATGAGTTATCTTATTAGAAAGTTAAATAAATTCGTATGTCAAGAGGTTAAAAGAATTATGTATATTTATTTTTCATAGCAATAAACAAATTTTTGTATTAGGTGAATAATTTTGCACCTAATTATTTTTCGGAGTGCCAAGGTTTAAGCCTGGTGCAATATGATCACCTATTGAACCACAGTAACCACCAATAAACCACAAACAAACAAAACAAAACCCCTTAGTAACCAACGTTTTGTCACTACTTTCCTTTATCACGAATATTTGAGTTATGAAGTTGTTTAAATATATCAGGCAAAATAGGATTAGACCAATAATCAAGATAAAAGCAGATGATTTATTTTCCGAATCGCTTAATTTTAAAATTGCAAACGAAATTCTCATTCTGTAAATAATAAAACAGTTAAAATGTTGAAAATAGTCAATCGTTTGAATATAAATTATTACTTATTTCCCATTATCAATTAATACATATATAAAAAATTAGATCGATTCCTTTTTTAAGAGTTTGCATTGACTTTATATATCTTTCTATTCTAATGGTACAGAAAGTTGGATACTAGTTAGAATTTTCAAAGTTTTTAAAACTAATTTAGCTTTATTTTAACTTATGTAAAAATTAAATTATTGGCCTACATATATAAAAATTACTATAATATATAATAAAGGAAATGAAACTAAAAATACTCATTTTCTCAAAAAATGCTTGATAAATGTTCTAAAAGTTTAAAATATAGCTTTATTGAATGTTCTTATTAAATTATGTTAAAAATCCGATGTAAGACAAAACATTGAAAAAAATTCTTTTTACTTTGTAGATATATTTTTCTTGGAATATGTTTTAATGGGGGTAAAACTGACAAAGAAGCTCATTTAGCTTAAACATTAAATAAATAAAAATTTTAAACTGAATATATATTTTTATGACTGCTTTAAAATATTTCTTACAGATTCTTTAATTTGATCTTAATTTAAAATAAATGCCTTTTTAATGAAGAATGTTTATTGCTTAATTCATATTTCAATAAAAGATAGCTTAAAACTGAATTTATTTCATTTTTCCCTATTTTTGTATTGCTCATTACTTCAAAACTTCGTCTTGAAGGCGGTTAAATGCATCTTTCTAAATAGAGAATCAAATTTGATAAACAGGAATTACAAAATTTATCTTCAGTCGTGTGTCTTTTTTTATGTTTTATCTCAAATAATGTGCTCTTATATTGCTTGATTTTTTTTTAATTTCAGATACTGAGAGGTATTAAATATATTGGAGATTTTTTTGAGAATTTCTTACCAATATTGTATTTATGAATATATCTCACTTTTATCCAGTTGAGATTTTTTTAATTTACAAATTATTTTTTATAATTTAAGATTTCTTTTAACTAATGCCCTACCACCAATCTAATAAACACAATTTTTCATGTATTGAAATTTTTGAAAATGCAAATAAATGAGCGAATAAAAATTAACAAAATAATCTGAAACTGAAAAATAATCAATAACTCGATTCAGTAAATATTTTTATGGTTTTGAACAACCAGATAATTTTTTTGAACAAGATGTCTGGATTATTCTTTTACAACGGTACTTTTTAACCCTTTGCCCTCCGATGGTGCCTCTGACTCACCATTCAAGATTGTGCTTTATTTTGGCGTTTTATTTATTTATTTTTCAAATTAAATTGTTAAAAACGCCTACATAATGCTTAAGATATGTAAATTAATTTTTTTTAAGAAATTCGACTTAAAAGAATTATGTATGAATATTTTCCATTGCAATAAACAAATCTTTGTATTTATTGAATAAATTTGTTTCTAATTATTTTTGGAGAACAAAAGGTTAAATTAATAGTCTTGGACCCAACTGTGATCACTTATATCAATTTTATGGTCTAGAAAATATTATCATGTATTTCTCTCAGATATTTATCAATGAATATGAATTCAAAATCACTTTAATAAAATTTTATTAGCAAGTATCTCTAATTGAATTTTTTTTCCATTTTCATTTTTGTTTCATTTTCCATTTATATTTTCTTACTTTCTTGTACACTTGGAGCCAAAAATGTTATTCGGAAATAGTTTCGCTAAAAGCAAAAAAGGCTCTGATTTAAAGCCTTTATATCAGATAAGAAGAATAAAGATGCATATACTTGATTTCCTTACTCTTAATAATTTCTGCTAGTCTTCAAAGAGAATTGCTACAAATGCGATAATTATTTCCTTATGGTCTTTGCTTCAGGAAGTCAACAAGGGTAATTGGACATAAGAATCATCTGCTTAATTGCTTCCAGTTGCGATTCGGGATGACTTTTATTTTAAATAAGGCACTCTCCGATGGAAATTAGTATCAGCTTCATGCATCATATGTATGAATGCGCATTAGTGTGATAATGCGTGTATTCTTGATGATACATTGCTGCAGGAAGGCTTTTACTCATGTGTGCATGTTAACGTGCGAGTGCTTTCGGTAAAGATAGAGATGCATTGGGCCCTTATTATTCCTTTCTAGTCATCTCTATTCAATAAGAGCAAAGCAATGTCAGGCAACCAGATCAGAGCCCGCCTCGGGGCTGGTTGTTTACATTCAGAATTGACACGGGAGTTTAATTTAGAATGACATCGATTTCTACATGACGTGAAAGCTGAAATTTATTCGGTTCTGAAGCTTACGGTCAAATGTTTCGTGAGCACAACAACATCAGATAATTGTTAGAGCTTCAAGAAACAAGAGAATAGTGAATCATAGAACATCCCTCTTAATTAACCTCGGTTGTGGAAGACTTCTTGCTTGACTGATCTGAAGTCGAGCGTTGTTAACATAGGTATTTAAATTTCAAATGTGTTCGCTGACACTCTGTTTCATGGTTATAAACTATGTATCGCCAACCTTTCTACTTTGTATCTTGACTCTATAGAGCTAACATTCAAGGCGGACAAAGCAGAATATTTCAATTTTACATTGCGTCTTGATCTATATTCACATAGCTATCATTTTTGCCTTTTTAAATTCATTTTCTGCCTTTCTATGAATTTATTAAATGATCCGAAAGGAAGTTTTGACTAAACAAATAATGTTTTTGTATTAATAAATTAATTTTTATCAAAACCATCGAACTGAAAAAAATCAATTATAATATTAAAACTTCCACATAAAATTTTTCATAACATGACTTATGATATGAATTGATATCTTCGTTGATGTTTTCTTCATAATTTTAATTGATTTAAATCCTAAATTTACTATTCTTACTGAATATATTACAATCAGTTACATAGTTTTATGGAACATTTGTGTACAAAATTTTTAAAAAGCACATTGCAAGGTTACGAATTTTTTAAATCATTTTTGAGAATGATTTATTCTACTTTACGTCATAGTAAAATTTAAAAGATTTTGCCATCCTTCCTGTTGACTCAAATAAGAAACATATACATTGAAAAAAAAATTTCTCTAAATAAGACGATGACCCTAACCTAAAAATTCAAAAACATCTTTAAATGCGTCAGGTATCTATAAACTTCCGATGATTTCATATCTTATTTTTCAGTAATGTTACTGCATTAATGCTTTTTATCTATGTTTTCTGGTTTTGCGAAAAATTCTTTGCGATAATGTATTAAAAATGCAAGAAATATTACAATAATTAGCACATATTTTGGTCAATTAACTCAATAGATATTTTTCGTCAATGTTAAAAATAGTATTCTAGTTTTTTTTTTAATATTTATTTTGTATGCTGCTTTATTATATTTTCACAATATCTAATAAAAACGTCTAATTTAGCGCTTTGCACTACGATGGTATCTCTGACTCCCCATTCAAGATTGTGCATCCTTTTGACGTTTTATTTATTTATTTTTCAAATTTAATTGTTAAAAACGCCTACATAATGGTTAAGAGATGTAGATTAATTTTTCTAAGAAATTCGACTTAAAAGAATTATATATATTTATTTTTCATAGCAATAAACAAATCTTTGTATTAGGTGAATGATTTAACATCTAATTATTTTTCGGAGTGCAAAGGGTTAAAAAATATATTTCCTTTTCTTTCCTTTCATCCTGATCTTATTGCCTTTCTTCATCACGTGTCTGAATGTGTCACATAACGTAATCACAATTCTGAAAGTTTTTCGTCAATTATCGTCAAAGTCAATTACCATGTACAAAATACGATATCCCAATTACTATTACTAAAGCATTATCTGTAAAGTGTGTAATTGGTTCCTATCTTTATGTTGAAATCTTCTATCAAAACCAAAAATGTATATATTCCTGGCATACTGAAATCTTGGCCGGAAGTTTTGAATTTTTTAACTGCACATTCTTTTTTTTATAAAAGAGCATCATGCGATTCTTTCTGATAGTTCTATAAATACACATCCTCAGATAAAAAAAAACATTGAAGGTTACCAAGAAATCAAATGTGAGGGGTTCTTGGAAGAGGAAAATCTTTACCTTAGGCTAAATGGATGTTATATTCAATACCGTGTCTCGGTTTTCAACTCAGCAAGGAATAAGATATTTAGAAATATTTTATGTAAATTGTACTTTTAGTATACTCAGCTATTTTCTTCAAAACGAATTGCTTTCAAAAAATAAAACATTTTATTTAAAAATCGACATTTTTTTTGGATAAAGATAACACTGTTTTAATGCCTTTTTAAGCGAATAAGAATTAATATAAATAATACGATTTTACAATTATAAATTAATTTTTATAATTTTAAAATCGGATTCTTTGTTGACATTATATCTTATATTCTTATTCGCCTAAAAGAGTTCTAATATATTAATACCTTTACTTAAAAAATCATCAAATTTTAAGGAAATTAAATTGATAAAAATAAATTTTATTTTAAATATTTTGATTAGACTTGAATGCAATTAATAAGCATCTTAAATGTGGTTTTAAGATTAGTTCAAGCTATAAATGATGTTATACCTATTAAAGAACAAGTTATTAGTAAAATAAAGATTAAAGTTAATATAAATTTAATTAATTATACTTAAAATTATTAAAAATGTTAACTTGAAAAGCAAAGAAAGTTGTTTCAGGTAAATTATTTTGATTATTATTGAATATGACACACACAAAAATATTCAGCGTCAAGAATATAAAAAAAATTAATCAATAAGAATTGTAAAATCGGATTCTTTCTTCAAGTGATTAGTAAAATAAAGATTAAAGTTAATATAAATTTAGAGGAATATACTTAAAAAAATTTAAAAAATTTAACTTGAAAATCAAAAAAAGCTGTTTCAAGTAAATTATTTTGTTTATTATTGAATACGACACAAAAAAATATTCAGCGTCAAGAATATAAAAAAATTAATTAATAAGAATTCTTTTATTCAATTAGCTTTCTTTCTGAAACATTTAATAAAAATTGCAGTTACATACAGTTCTGGGGATATTAATAACTGATTAATAGTAAACAATTATCTTGATTGATGTATTTTTATTATCTTAACAACTACTATTTAGTTACTCTTGACTGCTCATCCAACAGTCAAGACTAACAAAAATTCGAAAACTTAAAATTGATGGTTACCTTTCAGTCTACATTGCCATTACTCTATTGATTAGGAGAATATTGGCTCTTCCTGGTAATTTTTAGAGCATTGCTAAAACTAAGGTTTCATTAAAGCTTCAAGAAACTCGTCATTCATATAGTATGTCGGACGTATTATTAAGTACCATGCTCCACACCATCGTTAATAGTCATTTGAAATGTGATTGATTAGCTGGAGGGTCAGAGTTTAATGGCCGAAGAGCTGAGCAGATTACAATGCGCCACCAGTTAATGAACTAATTAATTAATGAACTGGTGCGATCGAAATGAATTGTGTGAGTAAATAGTTCTGCTGACTTTCTTCACACGAAATTAATTCCATCATAGGCGTGCTTTGTTCGAGGGCAAAAATCAGATCAGCCATTACATAGTTGAATTTTGCTTATAAAAATATATTAGCTTATAATGAGAATAAAAAGCATTCCTATAACCAAGCATTTAAATTGTTGATAATTCTATTATAGAAAAATGTTTGATTTATTATAATTTCCTCAAATGATAGCTTTTATTCAATAAGCTTTGATAGCTTTTATTCAAACTGAAAATTCTATTTAGACTTTATTTATTCTTTGTGTTAACCACTTAATCCTTTGTGGTCCTATATCGAGTGTGACTCGACATTCAAGACTGTTCATCATTTTGAAGTTTTATTTATTTATTTTTCAAATTTAATTGTTAAAAACGCCTGCATAATGGTTAAGACATGTAGATTAATTTTTCAAAGAAATTCGACTTAAAAGAATTATATATATTTATTTTTCATAGCAATAAACAAATCTTTGTATTAGGTGAATAATTTTGCATCTAATTATTTTTCGGACTGCAAAGGGTTAACAGTTTTGCCTCTATGTCGAACGTGCATCGATTTATGGAATTTTGATAGCTGCAAGCTAAAAATATGCCATTAATAATGATTATAATTCAATATGACAATTACTTCGAATTCATAGATAAGTCATGCATTAAATGGATTTCCATTTGAAACAAAAAAGAAAATATTCCTTAAAAGAAGGTGTCTTATTAGATATTAAAGAAACTAAAACAGTTAACTGGTTAGTTAACCCCTTGCACTCGGATTAGAATCGCACTCATCATTCAAGAAAGTGCATCATTTTGACGATATATATATATATATATATATATATATATATATATATATATAATTTTGATTGTAAAAATGCCGGACTGAATGATAAAAAAAAATGTAGATTAATTTTTCAAAGAAATTGAACTTGAAAAAATTATGTATATTTATTCTTTAGAGAAATAAACAAATCTTTATATTAGATGAATAATTATGCATCGAAATTCTTTTCTGAGTGCAAAGAGGTAATATACGTCTTACAAATTAATTCTTGTTAAGCATGTGTTTTCAGAATTTAGTGTAGCTTAGTTCAGTTATATTAACGTCCGTTGTAAAGCAACACTAGGGCCATTTGAGGACGGACCTCACAGTTTTGATCTACGGTCAAATGACGAGGACGACACCTGAGCTGGCACTCCCCTCCCCCTCTACAAACCACACCAGAGGAAGGATGCTTGGCCATGACAAATTTAACTTGCAACTGACCCCCTTTCACGTCGGTTCTTCGGTGGAATCGGGTTTCGAACATGATGCCCTACGGTCATGAGCCAAGACCTTATCACCATGCCAACGCGGGCCATGTATTTCTATAGACTTAACTGCAAAGACAAAATATATGTTTTTTTCCTAGTTTTATTTAAATTGTACTTGGTGCAAAAGTTCTGACAAGGTAGTGAATGACCAATGAAGAAAATTATTTTAAAGCAAAATATTTTTTTCTTATAACATATTATAAAAGTATTATGAAGTTGTGAATCTTAATACAATGAGAAATTATACTGATTCTGATTTAAAGAAGTAAATATGTAAAGAGCTATACTAAAATTGCATTCCGTTTTAAAATCAGATGATTTTGCATTTATCACGAAAGACTCTTTTACTGACAAAACAACGCTGAAAATATGTTTGCGTTAAAGTCTAACATTTGATATAATAAAGGCTTTACATCAAAAACGATTTATATTATATCTAAAGTAATAAATATACATAGAGCTGTACTAAAATCGAATTCCGTTTTAAAATCAAATGATATCGCATTTATCATAAAAGACTCTTTTACTGACAAAACATCGCTGAAAATATGTTTGCGTTAAAATCTAACATTTGGTATGATAAAGGCTTTACATCGAAAATGATTTATATTATATCTAAAGCAATAAATATGCAAAGAGCTATACTAAAATCTCATTCCGTTTTAAAATCAGAGGATTTTGCATTTATCAAGAAAGACTCTTTTACTGACAAAATTCCATTGAAGTTATGTTTGTATGAAAGTCTAGCAATTGATTCGTAAAGGCTTTACATCGAAAATTATTTCTATTATATCTCGTTTTAGTGATAAATAAAAATTAAATTTTTGTAACTCAAAAAGGAGTTTTTCCAAATTTCATTGGAATCAGACATAAATACTTCTCAAGCTTTTGTTTCATATTGATATGCGCGGTAAGATAGAAACATCAAGTTGTTAAGATTTAAATGTAACAATACAAAATTATTATATGAATTTTTCAATACATGAGACATAAACAACCTATTGCGTATTCCAAGAAAGTTGCATAATTATTTGATTATGAAATATATTGCAGGAGATATTTAAGTTAACTTTATGTCTTCATGAGCGAAAATAATGAGTTCTTTTGTATAAATATTTATGATGTGTTAAATGACGAAATTGATAATATAATTTTTCCCCTTGCCTGAGTTTTCATTTTGATGAATCAAACATAACTGAGTGATGAGATTAATTTCTCTTTTTAGAAGTTATGACATAATGATGCTTTCACAACATTATTATGGACAGAACCACCGAAGCTTCAGAATCTGGTCAAAAGCACCAATCAATGAAAGCTTAATGTCTAGACTACACTAAAAGTTTTCTTTGTGCCATTAAGTAAAAATCCTTTCAACAAATTGCATGTCATAACTCAGTCTATCAGTTCAAGTCTTAGACTTGTATGTGAATCAAAAGAAATATTAATGACGGCATCGCAATGAAGAAGTGTTTTCATGAAAGGATCAAAACTCTCCTTATTCTGACATAGAAGTTATTTTCAGAAGTATGTCATTACTAATGATAAGCGCTTAGTATCTTTCTAACTAACAAATACAAGCCACAGTATATTTATTGCATCTTATTTGAAAACCTATTTAATCACTTATATGATAGCAAAATTACTTTTTGGAGCTCTCATATTTATGAGCATTGCTATATTGAGACCAGACAAATATATAGGCATCCAGACCAATGCATTAGGTAGGTTTATTAACGAAAGAAATAAGGAAGTTAAATTTGAAAAGATACACAAGTTACATCTTTTTGTCTTGTTTCGCATTTAAATTTTCAAGAACGTGCACAAAAAAATGAGAAATTCTATGTTTACTAACAGTAAAGAATACCTTACTAAGATAAGCCGGTAGAAAGACTCAAAATTCGGAGACACAGACACATCTAGTCTTAACGTTTTGCATGATATTTCAAAATTCTTTGGTACGAACTGACCTTTCGAGAAAGAATAGAATTATAATCATGTTATCAACAATAGAGATTAATAAAAGAAAACTTATTTAAAAAACCTTAAAACTTATTCATAAAGGGAATCTGGAAGGTGAGTTTTTCTGACACAGACACATCCAGTCAACGTTTACCATGATATTTCAAAATTATTTTGTACGATCTGATCTTTAGAGACAGAATATAATTATAATCATGCTGTCAAAAATGGAGATTAATAAAAAAAGCTTAAAACTTACTCATAAAGTGAATCTGGAAAGTGAGTTTTTCTGACTTTTTTCAAACTTCTCTTTTTCACTTTTTTCTGTCTAATTTAACTTAATACTGATTCTATTATCAGATAATGCATTGAACAATAAACCTAAATTGTTGCCTGGTCATCTAAAAGCATTTCTGAGAAATACCACAAATTCTAACAGTTAGCCAGTCACAATAATCCCTGTTTATCCTTGTTGTAATAGAGTGACTGGATTAATTAAAAAAAACCACTAACAGTTGTTTTGGGATAAGCTATGTATAATTTATAACGCTTCATTAATGACAAACACCAGTATTTGCTAGAAAACAATTGCCTGTTCTTGTGGGGTACTATTATTTCTTTATCTCTACCCAAGTGTCAGTTTTTATGAGTAGAATACTTTCTAAGAAATGGGAGGATTTTTTTTAATACAAGAATTATTTTCTATGGACTAGCTCATCATAGACAATTCTAGCTCATCATAGACAATTTTTAATTGCTCTATTGAATAAAAAAATTACAACAGGTAATATTACGATATAAATATAAGGACACTTTCGAAGCTTCCTTTGTGTCTCACAATAAATTGCAGGGAACAAATGAGACAAAGTAAACAAGACGGTCCCTTATTTATTTCAATTCCTTATTAAAGAGCGGGGGAATAAATGCGTAGCTGAACTGTGGTTCAGCGAGTACTACATTAAGAAGGATAAAAACCTCTCTAACGATTGCCAGGAGGTCTTCAATGCCAGTAGCACACAGCAGTTGCCGCTTTCACTGAGAGGGGATCATTTTGGAGGGAGTTTTTCCTCCTCATCTTCTCCTCCCGGAATCTTCACATTTGGATGTGATGTGCTGCAGAAAATGATATGATTAATGTATATCCTGCAGTTATTCATAATTAAATTCGAAGGGGGGAGTAGTTACAAATGCGTCATGGGACGGAGGAGAGGGTGGAGCCTTGGGGGAGAGAAAAGGAATAGCACAATACACAATAGAGACAGATAACAATACAGAGGCAGAAAGGGGAGAGAGAAACCTGCGAGAAAAGGAGGATTCGTTTTCCGCGGTGTTTTTTAAAAAGCTTTTCAATTATTCAGACGTGGAAAACTTCACAAAACCGTAAACTTTACGGATGAATATTTCATACCAGTTGGCAGATGCAAATGAATTAGTTAGCGAGAAAAAGCTACTCCGGTGCTACACAGCAGTAGCAGCAGATGCAGCAGCGGTGAAGTTCAATATTTTACGGGTTGTATTTATTCGGACCACGTTGTAAAACACAAATACGAAAACGGAAAGTTTATCTCGTATGTGACAAGATTCTTTTCTCACTCTTTTGATCCCCGTGCCTTTTTTTTCCCTTCTGTTTTTTTTTATTTTATTTTATCTCTCTATCCCTCTCTTTATCTCTCTTTTTTTATATCCTTTCAGCCTTCTTTTTTTATCTAATATTTTTATTTCTTTCTGATGGTTGTAACAAATTTTTCTGTGAACAAATAAACTTACAAATGCAATATCATCCCCTTTGGAACAATCTGCATCCGGAAACCAGGCTCTTTTGTGGAAAAGAGTTTCTTCTTTTTACGAAATAAAAGCCAAATTAGAAAAATCTCGTAGGTTCTTTTCAAGTTTTTTACTTCATTGCATGAATACATAATGATCAATTTCACCGGGGAAATAAAATTACACGTAAGAGGTTTTGTTTACATGCGTTAAACTTAATATACATGAGCTGAGATTTTCAGAAGAATTTAAAATAAGGTTCTGCTTTTAGCATTTGCTTGTATGTGGGGCTCTAATCAGAGCGAATGATAGGTTTATCGAATTCATCCCTTCGTTTTCTGAATAAGATTTAGCTTTCGGGGGAAAAAGTGAAACTCATTTACGTACTTTAAATTTATTATTGTGTTTATAAGTGTATATGCATAAAAGATCTACAACAACTACAGACATAAATTCTTTATTGTTAGTCGTAGCATGCACTTGCATTGATAGGTACTATTTATATTTTAAAGATTTTAAGTCCCATATTTAAAAATCGGATTGATAAATGTAATTATTTCACCATGCGAAAAACGGAAAAACTAAGGTTACTTTTTTCCGTTTTTCGCATGGTAAATATTTATACGAAATGTAACAAGAAAAAAATAAAGAAAAATACAGTTCATTGGCGACTTAATAATGGTTCTTCGGCTTTGTGATCAAAGAGTCAGAAATTCGTGACTCGATTTCAAAGAATATCCGCCGTATGGACGGGTTTGGGGTGCATTGAATTTATCGAAATTCTTCATTTGGTGAGGTATGAAAGTTTTGAAAGCGCAACGGCGACTGAGATGCCATCCTCGTCATCTCACCGAGTTTCAATATAACAAAGTCTGTCCTAAAATAGCTCTTTTTTTAAAAAAATTTAAAATATTACATTTGTTATACTAAATGAAACAACTAACTTCCTGCCGTAGGGGTAACTTGTCCCGGGTTCGAGTCCCGGTTTGGGCATGGTTGTTCTTCTGTGATCTGTCTCTAAGGTGTATGGATGTGCCCCCTGTAAAAAGGGGCTGTGCAAATGATTGTGATAAGTGAGTAGCTGAGTCGTGCTCTTGGCCCTAGTCGGGGCTACTTCAAAACAAGAGACGCTCATCTAGGCTTAAAACTCGCTGGTGACTCGGCGAAGCTTATCCATTGCAAATACTACTAATAACAACAAAAAACAGCTAAATGGAAAGAAACTAGCATATATTTCCCTCAAGTTCCCATGACGTTTAATTAATAGTTTCTTTTCTGTTCTCCTTATAAAAGCCTCTATCCCATTAGAATATCAATGAATACTGTATATTGCATTCGATATTTATTTCGAGTCCCTGTTTGGGCATGGTTGTTCTTCTTTGATCTATCTCTAAGGTGTATGGATGTGCCCCTCTGTAAAAAGGGGCTGTGCAAGCGACTGTGATGAGTTAGTAAATGAGTCGTGCTCTTGGTCCTAGTTGGCGCTACTTCAAAACAAGAGACGCTGCTCTCGGCTTAAAACTCTCTGATGGGTCGTCGAAGCTTGTACATGACAAGTGCCACTAACAACAACAACTAATAGTTAAACGAGAAAAACTTGCATACATTCCCCTCAGATTTTTAGATATTAATAGTTTCTTTTCCGTTCACCTTATTAAAGCCTGTTTCCCATGAGAATATCGATGAATACGATATATTGCATCCGATATTTATTTAGAGACTGAGGTGAGGTAGCGATAAAATTGGAGGTCTCGAGACAGAAAGGCTACAAGTTCGAATCAAGATTCTACTGAAGATTTGTCGCACCTGCCGACATTATTTGTCGTTGAGAATCAAACGTTAACCAACAAATATGGCTCATTAGTTGGTAAATGTGGCGTTAACTGAGATGTCGTCATCTGACTTACAATTCAAAACTAAAATTCCTTCAGAAAATAGTTCACTAATTTTTTGATGTGGTGTTGATATGCTATTAAACCAATATTTATGTCAAAAAATTTTATCAAATATGCTGTAAAAAGAATTCATATATATCCTTGTACAATAATATCTGAACTACTTTCTGTTTCAAACCATTTTTGTCATTGTGAAATCATTTATCATTTTGTGACATTTCATCTTGAACTCCTTTTATATTTCTATCTTGAATGTTCGTATCCGTATAAATTTCAGCTGCGAGTGAAATGCGCTGATTCAATTGATTTAATTTCCCTCGTCGACTCAAACCCTGAAGGACATGAATGTTTTGTCCTTCCGACAGATCTGAAAATGTATTTCCTGTTCTGTCTTCCAGTTTAGTTTCGTCGACTCGTAAAGTATAAAAAATGATCTTTATCGCGGTGTCTCCATTACATTTGAAACTGTATTTTAGCTGAAAGAGAGAAGCTGTAAAAATGTTGACATCCCGATGGAAAAATAACTGCAAACATAACGGATGGATTGTCGCTACACAACAGTGTTACCAATAGCTTTCGGAAAACGATGAAAACACTCCAAAAGAAAACAGTTATGTAGACACATCTATCATGGAGTAGTGTGACAGTTCCAGAGTTAAAACAGCTGAAACTATAAATTCGAAAAGTTGACGTGGGTTTTCCTGATTTAAAAGAGGTAGAAGTTATAAGGATTTTTGAAAGCCCGAGTATGAAGGATAAAGTCACCTCAAGAACTTGGACTTATTTTTCACAACTTTTCCATTATAAAAATATTGATTTTCCATTCCACAGAAATGAACATAATGGATTCTAGTTTTCAGATAAATTGAAAATATTTTCGTTGATGAAAGTTTGAGTTTTACATCTATATATTCGCAATTTTTCGAATCTCGGAAGAATTCTTCTATAAATAGTTTTCCGTAAAAAATTTGGCATTCTATTTACATGAACTTTAATCTAAATTCGGCATTGCGTAGTAAATCTCACTACAATATATATGCTTTGATTGAAATTGGGCGAATTTTCAGGAAGCTTTGAGATTGGAAGTGAAATTTTTTGTAATTATTTCAAAAGTGACAAAAGAATAACTTAAACCTACAATATAAGATGTTGGAAAGATCTATTACGAATGTGAAGTATTCCATAACTGGTTATAACTAATAAAAACTAAATATTTCAATATCAGTTTTCAGTTTACATTAAACTTTTGAATCATTTTTAAATGACATGATGGTTATAATTACAGTGGCCTTACTCAGACGTATATAGATTCAGATCTGGTTGGCGTATTTCATTGAAACTTGATTTTTGTCTTATGGACCATATAAGAGAGCAATTTAAAATTTGACAAGATAGTGCTTTTCTTGTAATATTGAAAGTTCGTAATTTTAATTAGAATCATTTAAAAATGTCATTAATGACTGCCTTAAAATTATTGTTCTTCATTCCTCTAGCCCTTTGAGGTCTGATGTCGAGTGTTATTCGACATTCAAGATTGTGCATCATTTTGACGTTTTATTTATTTATTTTTCAAATTCAGTTGCTAAAAATGCCTACATAATGGTTAAGAGATGTAGATTAATTTTTTCAAAGAAATTCGACTTAAAAGAATTATATATATTTATTTTTCAAAACAATAAACAAATCTTTGTATTAGGTGAATAACTTTGCATCTAATTGTTTTTTGGACTGCAAAGGGCTAGAGTAAAGTAGCCGGTGTCCTGGCATAGAAGTAGCGCGTCTTTCCCGTGATCTGAGGTTTTCGGGTTTGAGTCTCGGTTTGGACATGGTTGTTCTTCTGTGTTCTTTCTGTAAGGTGTATGAATGTGCCCCCCTGTAAGAAGTGCCTGTGCAAACGAATGTGATAAGTGAATAGCAAAAGTCATACACTTGGCTCTAGTTGGCGCTACTACGAAACAAATGAAGCTGATTAGGTTTAAATCGCTGACTACCTCTGCGAGCTTGTCCATGGTAAAGACCATAAAAAACAACAAACAACAATAACAGAATAAAATGATCGAACTTTACAGGTCAAGTTGCTTACTCTGTTCTGAAATGATTTAGCTCTACTGTGAGATTATCGAGGTTTGAAAAGTTGTTGAAAAACCCTATATTAAAATATTGACAGAAAAAAAATGAGTACTACGTTTCAAAAGATTTGTGAGTTGGGTGTGCTACCAGAAAGAGAACAAAAATGGATTTCAAATAAAAGTGCTAAAGAAGTCTCTATTGCTGTTGTTGAAAAGGCGTTCTTTTCCCAATATTCTTCGACGAATGCTCGAGATTTGTTATTTGTATCTCCTTTGATCTAAATTACGAAAAGAAGCTACTACAAGGTCACAGTGAACTTTTAAGGCAGGTCATTCTGAACTTTTAAGGCAGCAAGTCATTCCTGTCTTGCAAAAACGCGACTAATTAAAGACTTCTGCCTTTATGTAAGATGTTGCAGCCGCCATTTTATTCAACAGGTGAGGGAACTACTTAAAGATATTGGCGATGATCGGATAATTTCGAGATATTTCCTGTCTGTCTGGAATCCCCTTTCTTCAGACTTGAATCTCTTTGATTTCTACTTGTGTGATTGTCTATGAAGAA
Organism: Argiope argentata; assembly: GCA_026289955.1. Lineage (NCBI taxonomy): Eukaryota > Metazoa > Arthropoda > Arachnida > Araneae > Araneidae > Argiope > Argiope argentata. The sequence continues at coordinate 405,761 of JAOUZG010047704.1, read as the reverse complement.
AATATTCGAACTCTGTCTATATTGTAAATAAGAATAACGCACCTTGTTTCTGCAATTCCCCTAAACACATTTCGCGCTTTTGTTAGGCTAGAACCCGCTTTAAACACGTGATTGGTGCCAATGAAATGCACATTGAATAAAATGATGTGATTTAATAAAATTTTGAATAAAATTTTTGAATTGAATAAAATTTGAATAAATTAAATAAAAATTTGAATAAAATTGAATAAAATTTTTATGAGCTACCTTTTCATCTAGTGATCGAAATTTTCTCCATTTCTTCTCCCATGGTGTATACAACGAATTTCAACAAAATATGTCAACTAGAACGATCTCTATAAAAGTTTGAGCTGGGTCACTATAAATAAAACCCCTCTGTATTTTCTTTAAAGAAATATTGATTTAATATTCAGGAGAATAAATCAATTAAATTTTTATTTACAAATTAATCGGAAATATTTTGGTTTATGGAGGAATGAGTTTAGTGAAATTAAGACTACAACTTTTTGATTGTCTGTACAATTCCATTATAAAACGCAGTGAGTATTGAAAAAGGAAGGGGGTATCAATTACTCTTTTACATCAATTTGATTCAAAACTTGATATTTTGCTGCTAACAATTTTACAGTATATAGTGCTGAGCAGAAATCGTGCCAAAATTTCATAAAGATAAGAATAAAAGATCTGAAATTTTTCGCAATAACTTCCAATAAATTCCTTTTTCATTTTTAAAACAGTCTTTCCGAGCATCTTTGGAATTTAAAACGAGAAACTGTAGCCACTTAGATCCATCACAAATGAAAGCATTTTGCTCTTTTTAAAGTTTGGAGACAATTAAATATTTTTGTGTAATTTACCACTTGTAACAACAGAAACCATTTTGCTCTCAAACTCTTAGTCCCTATTTTTGTTGAATTTTAAAATTCTTTTTTCTGGAATATCGCAATCTTCTGCCCATTGAAGCATTATTTTGTTTCCGGCAATTTATAAAATGCTGCAAACAATTCCAGAAATAAGCCTTCTTCAATATCTTACCGAATTCTTTAATACTTTTATTATTATTGTCTGCTAGGAAATAAAAATAGATTCAATAGAAATTGCAATTTAACTAAAATGTAAACATGGATCAGAAAGCACATCAGTAAGTTAGAGCAAATTGATTCTTGTGCACGTTTTTAACGGAAAAAACAAGAATTTTTAGAAAAACCGATATGTTTGTTATTGTAAAAGCACCTGTAAGCAAAATTTCAAAATGGCATTTACTTATTTTTAAATGTCAAGTAGTTAGTTCATCGTTATTGAATTGCTTTCTGCTTGTTTCCTGATTTTAAATATATGAATGCTTTTCAGATACTTTTATCCTGGTGTTTTATTGATATTAGCATTTATAGATATTATAACATTATAAACTTAGAAATGGTATCTCAATTATTCAGATAATTTCGAGTTCTCTTTATTAAGCTGATTTAAAGTAAAACCTCTTGAATTTTATTTACTCCTAAAACTTTTTCGGCTATAAAGAACTTTAAAATTTTGTTATTATGCGAAAGATAAAATTTTATAAAAAAGTTTTTAGCAAACTCACCACCAGAGGTCGCTGCTTTTATGGAATCAAAATTTAACTTAATTATTAACGACACTTTTATATTTTTAATTCCTGAAAAGGAAAAAAAGTTGTTATTTCTTCAAAAGTATAAAAACTGAACACATTTTTAAATTCTATTTTATGAGTATGTTATTTAAAAATCGATTCTAAAGTTCTATCTTTGCAAACCTGAAAGAATTCGAAATAAAAAAAATCATAAAGAGGTTTTCTTAAGAAATTTGCGACTCTTTGTGTTTGCACATCCATACAATTTCAAGCACTTCTATTTAAATAATTTATATTATATTACTCCGGATTCGAATTGCAGAACATAATTATAGCGTTTCATGTAAATAGTGATTTACTTTGTATTAAAATCACTGTCCTATTAGCAAACGCATTTTTATCTCTATTGAAATTTGTAATAATGCATCAAACAGATGAAACTTTGAAAGGAGGAAACACTTTTTAAGCTTTTCTATCTTATACTGACACTTTTTTTTATCATCGTTTACTTCTCTGGTCGTATTATTTCCAGGGCAAGGAAGTTTTAAGAGAGATCTGAGAACTCGTTCATCATCTTTATCTAAACATGGTCTCAATAGATGAGGTCTTTTCCAAAACAGCTGTCAAATTATTTTAAAATTCCATATCAATCTCACTGAAAATCAAATCAAATTAGCTAGTTTATTTTCAATACTTCAAAAGAAAATTGCATTCTTTTTTTAATTGCTCGTAAAAAGAACTGTCAATTCATTAATTCTATGTAGCTAAAACTTGCCAAGTACTGTCTGGTAAATGCACTCATTTGTAGATAATCCATTCTGTATAATTGCTTCTTTTATGCCTGCTCAGCTCAGCTTAATGACTTCTTTGTAGCTTAGCAAGTTTCTTGTGATTCGTTCAGCATTTTTGATTTGTTACTTCTTTTCAGTATCGCCTAAGGAACTTCGGAGTAGCTTTAGTTAGCATAAAATAAGTTCAGTTCCTTGCTGAGGAATAACTAATTCACAGTTTTTTCCTTTTTGTTATCAATTGCATATAAAAATAAATTTTTGGCAACAAATGAATAAATTACTATTTTTAATAATCATTTGAAGAAATTAAAAAAATATTTCGTCTTGAAGAAAATAGGAATTTTAAATGTTATTTAAATTTTAAAGCGCCATTGTAGAAAGAAATATCAAAACTTTATTAAATTTTAGAATCTACGAATTTACTCAATTTCCTAATAAGCTTCCTAATAAGATATATTTGAGACGTTTATTGTATTTTAATTTCCGTTATAATATAAGGGACGTTTGAAATTTCTTTAAAATTATTTAATATTTTCACTTAATATCAGATTTAACAATAAAAATTCAGTAATTCAATGCTCGTATATATTCATCATCATGTAGGAAGGGTGTTAAGAAGCAATGTTGGCCATTTTACATGTTTCTTCTTTATTTTAAATTAACTTTTTCCTTTAATTCTTTATTCACCATTAAAATTACGAATTTACTCAACTTCCTATTAAGCTGACAGATTTATATGAGATATTTATAGTTATTTTTATTTCTTTAATAATATAAGGGACATTTGAGATTTTTACGTTTAAAATTATTTAATACATTTACATTTTTACATTTAAAATCACTTCACAGCAGATTTAACATTAAAAATTCAGTAATTCTATACACGTATTAGACTCATCTTTATATAGGTTGCGGGTTAAAATGCAATGTTGGCTATTTTTCATGTTTCTTCTTTATTTTAATTTAATATTTTCCTTAAATTCTTTATTCATTGGTTATCTCTCATTATCTTTTATACAATAAATACAAATAAAAGGGAATAAACAGCCTCAATTCAAAAAGAAAATAGTTAATTTTTTCCCTATGAGAATTTAACACTTCGAGATTAATTAAGGAAAAGTACTTAACATACTCTGAAATTTCCAAAAAAAATGTATAATAATCATTTATCTTCTAAGTTTTACTTGAATACTTCCGTATTTTTTAAAGTCTTTCTTGCAATTTTTGGTTATTGCTGATTTCTCAAATTTTCCTTGAAATTACTAAATGTCCAAAGTTTCCCTTGCATTTCTATTATCAATTATTTATACAACTCGAAATATAATTTATGAAAGAGTAGCTGTTTGGAATTTTTCAACTAATGTGCTTAAATATTTTATTAATTTCCTTCATTTATTACTGAAAATTAAGTTTATTGGATGGTATAATCCTCTTTATTAGTCACATTTGTAACAATTTGAATAAATTTTTAATTAAAATCACCATAATTGATCTTGTTAATTCCCATTATTAAGCAATTAAAACGAATCAACAATCTTGACTCGTATTAATCTTATGCATATTCTTATTAAGCTTATTAAATCTTTCAAAAGATTTTGGTTTCAATTTAAATCTGTTGATTCTTATTATTGTGTAAATTATTCAGTGAAATTACTTAGATATCATTATTTTCGTAGAAATTATCGTTAACTAATTGGAGTTAATTACCCCTGCCGTATCAGTTTCTGTTTAATGAAATCTAATATCTGATTTAGAATTCATTCAAGTTGAATATTATTTACTGTCTAGGTCATCAATAAAGTTATTTGATGATTTAAAATTGATGATATAAGAGCTTTTATTCATCCTTGGTTCTTAATTACTTGATTAAGAAGAATTCATAAAAGTGTATTATCATCTTTTAGAGAGAAATTCATTTAATATGAAACCTTCTAAGTGTGAGTCTAAATTTATTTTCGCCCTGTTTTTTAAATTTTCTATGAGAATATGATAAAGTGTCAATAATTTGAATCATTGACCTTTAAAATTCACTTTAAGGATTAAGAATGGTATTTCAATTAACTTAAAACTGAAATTAATCTTCTAAGGTTAATCCTGATGTTTGTTTGTTTTTTGGATTATATAATGGATAGGCTTTTCCCCTATCCACGTCGGATTATTTTTATACTGTATAATAAACATTTAAAAGGAAGTAATGTCAAACTCCCCGAAGATTCACGGATTTAAATCATAAATCTGAATGACCGGACCACCGCAAAAGAAACACTGGCAGAAACTGTGGTTGAGTTCTAAAGGCAATCACCGGCCACGGTACAACCCTTTCCGTAGGAAGTACGTCCCGTGATCGATGGGCCTATCCCCACCTATTATCGTACCCTCCTGAGTAGAGAGATCCAACCAACTTGCCGGAAGCATCTCATCTTCAATTATGAGGTACCCTCCCCGGGAGAATATATAAAAGGAATGCATTTTCTCCAATTCAGCCCATTCAGTACTAATTACAACATCTTTGTGTTTAAAATATTCTATCAAAAAAATTTATAATTGTCAATAATTTTTAACTCCAGATTTTCATTAGTTTTCTCGTTCATCATAAATAAAAAAAGCCATTTGGTACACTATTTCCCTAAATATTTGAAAGCGTTTAATCAGAAATAATTAAAAATTATAAGAAGATGAATGGATGAAGTTTGGCATGTAATCAAAACACCAAGTTTGTTGACAAAATCAGTCATGAGGAAATTTTTAAATCCGTGTAATAAATAACAATAAATTTAATAAATACATAATCCTTGTCCATATTACAATATTGTTTTAGTTGTTCTCCTTTACAACGAAAGGAAGGGGCGCAGTAGCTTTTAAGGGTATGAACCCCTAACCACCCGAGGGCAAAAGTCTGACTTCTAGCTCACACACGTCACAAACCCTCTTTACGTTGCAGACTTCATTCATGCATTTCATCCATTCATCCACAGATCGTAATTTAGATCTGGAACAGAGAACAATCACCTCTGACCAGTACCACCAGTAGTATTGCTCCCGGCATGAAGGACTTTGTGACTACGACAGATTTAGCATGCGCCAGCCACCACACAGAGAGAGAGAGTCTTCGGCTGGTGGGTTCGAACTCGCAGCCCAAAAAATACAAATCCACCATCCTACCAACCGGGCTATCCCGGTTCAGTGTTGCAGTACAACATTTTCATACGTGTGCAATAAAAAGAGCTCTTTATATGCTTACCAAAATTTGAAAGAAAAAAACATGTCCTGAGAAAAAGGTAAAAAACTTTATGTTTTTTACAATAGAGATTCTTCTTTTCTTCAATACAATAGAGATTGTTCGTAAAAGTTAATTTATGAACTTCAGACTTTTTATATTTGTATTTTTTGGCATTTCTTTTTTTTTTTAAATAAAGGTGAATCGTTGCCTACTTTATAAAGTTAACTTTTTTAAATCGATTTTTTAGTTTATAAACTTTACCAGTTCCCTTAAAAATTAGATATAAAATGGCTATTGCTTTAAAAAAATTCTTTTTAAGAGAATCATTTAAAAAGTTTTTTTAATACCTCTTTAATATTCCATGCGCATTCCATCTTATTTAGGAGAGTTTCATTTCGGAAGAGTGGAATGCATTCATGAAAAAAACATACACACAAAAAAATACTTTCCTAGGTACGTGCAGTTTCGAGTGAGGAATAATTAACGATTCACGAAAACCGAGAAGGAAACGAAAACAAGAAAGGAATCCCGTTTTTCCCGAAAGGACAAACTAGCCACGAAAAAGGCCCCTAAGAAAAATTTCGCCGGTGTCTTTAATGCAATTCGCCTGAGCCAAAGAACAACAAGCGTATTAAAGGGAGAGGGAAGAAAACGGGGTGGATAGAAAAACACAAGAAACAGGAAACAAAATAAAAAAAATACAAAAAAAAACCTCCAAAAGGAAAGAAAAAAAAACTGAGACAGACCCGAACTTGATGAAAACGCCGTCCAGTCAGCCACAAGCTGCAAAGAGTTTCTAAAGGAGATAGATTTTTTTTTTACCCTTTATTTTTTCCCTTTCCCCCTTCCTTGTAAAAACGTTCGCAGTTAGCGAGGTTACAATGTTACTTTATAGAGAGCAAAATCACGAGAAAATCTAAAACTTTGGCACGTTTTGCGATCTTTGGAGCCTAACGAGAAAAGAGCGACGTTGGACTGATGTAACCAAAGCTTGGTTTGGAGCAGGAGGAGAGAAAAGGGGGAAGGAAATACGGGACTAACAACCTTTCAATACAGGTGACGCGACTGACGCATCGCGGCTCGCATTACAAACGGCCCTCACCTCTGTGCTCCAGAATCTCAAATTCGCTTGTCTTGTTTTTTTCCGCCGACCGATACGCACGCGCGAACCCGCTTTTGTTTCGGGAGCAACCGGAAAAATTGGACGACATGTGATCCCACAGGGATTAATTTATTCCCCCCTTTTTTCCTGTGTTTATCTGTGGCGCAGAATACGGTTTTTGTGAAATATACAGAAAGAAAGAACACTGCTCAGTTAGTGTTTAATCGTCGTTTTCCAGTGCTTGATGGTGGTATTTAAAAAAATTGCTTGTTTTCTGGTGGTACATACAAAAAAAGGCATTATTTTCATTAACTGAGAGCTTTGGTTGATTTTATTCTGAAAAGAACCAACCGTTCTATTGTTTAGAAGAAGACTTTTGTTTGGATTATAAACAATCGCTTCTACTTAAATATCTTAGGTCCTCATTGTGTGATAATCAAATATGCAACTATGGAATTTAACAGAAAAAAATTTTTGTTCCAGCAACTCTTCATGTATAATTCTGCTCTACTTCAGAAATCTTATACTCAATTTCAAAAATCTTATACTAGCACCACCGAAATAAATTTTTCTTTTGTAAATTTATTTAAATGTTATTTGTTGGCATCTTCTTTTGTGAAAAGACTTTTGTTTGGATTATAAACAATCGTTTCGACTTA
>JAOUZG010047704.1:379048-398388 GCA_026289955.1 Argiope argentata | reverse complement strand
TTTGTGAAAAGACTTTTGTTTGGATTATAAACAATCGTTTCGACTTATATATCTTAGGTCCTCATTGTGTGATAATCAAATATGCAACTATGGAATTTAACAGAAAAAAAATTTTTGTTCCACCAACTCTTCATATATAATTCTGCTCTACTTCAGAAATCTTATACTGAATTTCAAAAATCTTATGCTAGTACCATCGATATAAGTAATTCTTTTGTAAATTTATTTAAATGTTATTTGTCTACATCTTCTTTTGCGAAAAATCTGAAACAGCTACTTATCTTTTAACCCATTTACTTCCAAAACTAAATTGTATGAGGTTATCACCATTGCTATTTCTGTTTTGAGTGTAATTGTTTATCTAAGTTTTGTAATTTCAAAGTAAATACACATATTTTGTCATAAATAATCATTTACATGTATAAAAACCAAGCACAAGTATACTCGTGGTTGGCAATAGGAATGCAACAGGACTCGATATTTGCGCACGTTTAAGCAAAAAAGAAAAAATAAATCATGAATCACACAAATACATGAAAGTATAAAACTACTTAAATAAGTATAAACTACTTACGGAACACAATTTTCTGTTAATTTGTAAAGGCTGGTTATTCACTGCTGAACATGACTTAGATTCTATTTTTTGCGATTCTATTCTATTCTATTTAAATAATTAAAGTACCATATCATACTTGTTAAATAAAGTAGAATTTTTGTAAAAACAATTTATTTGTAGCTTTTTTTCCAAGTTTTTATACTTGCATACTTATGTTTGTGGTCATAAAAACTTTGCAAGTTTGACAAGTTGTTATAATATATAGAAAGTATCACGAGTATATTCGTTTTGACAATGGGTAACAACCTGCCAACCGCGAGTATATTCGTGGTTGGCAGCGAACGGGTTAAGAAGTGATTTCTTTTAGTTTAGTTAAATTATATTTTGTTTTGAAGATATACGAGAGCTTTTTGGGATATAATTTTTTGCACCGTAGATGCCACATGATCTTTTACACCTTTTCCAAATTTGCACCTGATCACGGTTAAAAATTACGAGTTCAGTTCCGAAATAATTCTAGTGTTGTTTTAAAACGGGGCTTTAATATAACTAAATCAGATGAATTAATCAAAATTTGTACTCTGAACCAAAAAAGAGGTATTTGGTCACAAAACCGCAGGATTACTTCTTCAGAAACTGAGTCTCCAATTCAAGCCACAGTCCCTTTTCCACTACTATCTGAGCAAATTTCTTTCTTAAAAACCTAGAAGAGGCACGAAATCTTAATAATCAAAAGGTATTTCTTATTGAGATGGGATAGTATTTAAAAATTCAAACATTAGGCATATTCTTCGAATTATTAGCTCGAAGCCATAGATTATTCGAAAATCTTATCTCCTTAATTTTCGTAGAGTAATTATTTAATTTTCGTAGAGAATTCTTTAATTTTCGTAGAGTAATTATTTAATTTTCGTAGAGAATTCTTTAATTTTCGTAGAGTAAAATAAATTAGGATATTTAGTTCTAGGAAATATGCCTACTTTTCTACTCTCATATTTTCACACTTTCGATGCAAATGGGTGTATTTAATAAATCTTTTCTGTTTCCCTTTATTCTTTCGATTGAATCATATGCCTCTTTCATAGTTACTTAATATTAGAATTAATTTATCGATTTCCTTATATTCCTGTTTATTTTTCCCACATTATTGTCTTGAAAGAAATTTAAATTTTATTGAAAACGGTAACCACCAATTATCTACGTAGGATATTCCTTCAATCTCTGTTCAATGAAGTTTTACGTTGACTCACTGTTTTTTCTTGATCCATTTATGGTCATTTTCTTACTCTTGTGCAATTGAATCCCTAGTTACTCGCTAAACAGCTTTCTTTATTTTTATTTCCCTATTTATTCTTTGTTCAATACACTTGTGGAGTCAAGAATATTTTAATTAGAGTATCATGAGGACTTGTTTTATTCCATTCTTCATTTCATCGTGTTGCACGAGGCACGGTGGCGTTGTGATTGGCTACAGAGTCAAAAGACCATTGTTATTTTTTTCCTCATGTGTGCTTTATCTCCTTTCGTGGGTCAAGCGTTTCCGTTTTTGAAGGGTTGAAAACTTAGAGTATGATAGCGGCAGTATTGTCCTAGTCATCACAGTGCTTTCAAAATTGCAAAATTTAACAAGATATCTTCAAAAAGATGATTAATATTAAATTATAATATTAAATTCCTTTGTTATTTTTGCAGATTAATTGCACCTTTCAACTTCCCCTTCCCAGAAAATTTTTCAGAAAGAATATGGATTTAAATCCTGGAATTGCAGAAATTTCTATCTTGATCTATCGTTGCAGACCTATCTTGCTCTATTATTGTGTTAAAATTTCTCCCTAAGAGAGATCGTTCCCTAGATCGCTCACGAAAATAATCAGAACTAAAACGCGCCATTCGCATGTTTAATAAATACACCAATCCTTGGTAAATGTGAGACAGCATGGAAATTTTTCTATTGAAAAGTCGCATTCCATTCAAATCCCGTTTTATTCACGAAAGAGTTTCGGACTTTACCAAAGAGATTCTTTGGCGACAAATATTTGCTTTCTTCGTGAACCTTTGTTAATATTTAAAAATATCTTCAGGTATATTTGATGCGATTTGTATAATCTAATTCAATTTTTCCTGAAGTTCTAGAAGGTTAACAGAAAGATCTAACGCAAAGGGACTCGTATTAAAGTAATGAAAAATTTACGCTCCCAATCCAAATGTGTACGTACTAATGTTAAATTAACGATTCACAAATTCTTTGCTAATGAATTTAAACTCGCATTAATTCCTTCAGTACCGATTCAATAAAACTAGATAAACTGGAAAACTTAGTGAACCAATAAATCATTCTTCGTTTTCTAGGGAAGCAAAAGGTATATCTCTTTTCATTACAGGAGCTGATTCAATATTGAATTGATTCTATAAACACAGTCCTTTATAGTCACAGTCCTTATAGCCTCTTTTCTCTCTTTTAACAATAGGTTCAAAGTTCACTGATTGAGTAATTTTCGATCTAAACATTTCCCGTAAATTATTATACTTTTAAAATTAAGACCTTAGTCCTTCCTCTGTAAACAGAGACTAGAAAATGCGTGATCCTTATTAAGTGAATATAGAATTTTTCTCTTTTAACAATAGGTTAAAAGTTCACTGATTAATTTTCAGTCTAAGAATTTACCGCTAATTAATGTAAATTTAAAATCACATATTTAAGCTCTTCCGTTGAAAATATAAGAGGGATGATGAATGAGTGACCCACTCGCATTTTTTTCCATATTCCATCTGGTTTGAAATGTTAAATCTATTCTGGTCTTTTAAAATTCGGTAAACACTGCTAATGCATTTTAATTTCTAAGCTTTTAATTGAATTCATAGTTTAATAATATAAGTTACATAATGATTCTACTCAATGTGGGCGTAATAAAGGCATGGGTAGATAAAACAAAAGATTTTGCACTATTATTTCTTCTATGTTTATCTTTTTTTTATCAAAGAATTGATGATTTATTTTTGATAACATTAATTTTAAAATCAGAAAACATTAGTATAAATAAAGTAGATTTTAGAATCTTCTGAATCATATATTATATATATATATATATATATATATATATATATAATATACTTTTTGTAGCAGCATGTAAATATCCCTTTAAAATTTATTGTTTTGTATTTATTGTAATTAATATTAGCGAATACCACATTATAAAAGATTTTCATTTTTCAAAAAGGGGAGTTAAATTGAGTTACTCTTAACAAATTAAATTGCCCTAAATAAAGTTTTTAGATATATTAAAATCGGGAATCTTAAAAAACAGAATCTACTAAAGTTCTCTTTCAATATTAATTCTAAAATCAGAAAAAATTAGTATCAATAAAGAATATTCTATAATCTTCTTAAGTTGATATATATATATACAGAATAACTTGCTATAAAAATTATTTACATATAACTGTTCTAAAAATAAGTTATATATAGTTATTTTCATATTAAATTTGTGGAAACACGTAATGAAAGCAAAGAAATTTATTAAAAGGATATATTTACTCATATCTATTTATAATGATGAAAAAGTCCAACTAAGTTTTTTTCTTATTTACATTATTCCGAAATTTTCTCCAGTAGTTTTAATTAAGATATCCTCTTTGGTATCAATATTTTTGTCATCTTAGATACTATTACTTGAAATATTAAAATCATTAATGGAATCTTAAATTAACATTTGAATTGGAGCGTAAAATCAGATTCGCTCTACATTTTCATTTCTTTTAAAGTTATAGAAATCTATAATAAAAAGCATAAGTAAGTAATCTAGAAAATAATTAACAAATTAATTTGAAACTTACTATTTAAGTAATATTTATTTATTAGAATCATCTTTTTTTCAATATAGTATGTTTATAATTTTTAACTACAAATTATGTTAATCAAAATCAATTGAAAAAAATGCAGAAATGGTTACCATGTCATCATGAATCACCGCACTTGCTATAAAGTATTAAAATCTTTAAATTTCCGTGATTTCCTAAGCACCATCTGAAATTATCCATCTATATCACTTCCAACACAAATTAAATCAGAGTTTTATCCTTTTTCGACTTGTTATTTCCGTTTGTATACCTGAATTTTTCAAAGTTTCTGCTCGCAGTCGTAAAATTAGGCGGGCATCCAAATATACCACCACCTCTGATTAAGAAATCAATATACGAGTGAAAGCTTCTTTGGAAAAATGCCTAACAACCAATTAAAGTGAAGACCCAGACGTACGCTTTGTATCATGGGCTTTTCAAAAAGAAGAAAGAGGAAATAAAAGTGAAAGTAAACCCTAGTTACGAACGGTGGAAGCTAAACGTTTGGCACTTTTTTTTTCTCCAACGAAAACCAAGTCATCGCAAATCCGGAAACCTAACTATCTAGGGAACCATTACGCTTCGTTTGCAGGTAGTGCGAAGCCTTTCTCATCAATTAATCACGCGTTCGGTTGCCCAGCGCCAGACCAGAGACTTGCCCAGATGGAAGCTTTCTATTTCGAATAAAGAATTGTTTCATCATTTGTCATAGGGACGAAATGAGCCGGATTGTTATTTTCCAAATGATTACTGAATTGGGGAAGGGGGACTCAACAATGTAATTGAAACACCAGATAAAGACTTTAGCTGGGACAGTTTTTATTTGTAATCTGGTAATATGTGATTATAAAAGTACACACTTCCATCATCCATTGATAGGTGAATCGTGGTCTGAAGACAAAATACAATCAATACATTTAATGCTATTTATTCATGAATCCAAATGATTACTGAAATGAGGAAGGGGAACTTAACAGTGTAATTGAAACTCCAGATATTTAACTGGGACAGTTTTTATTTGTAATGTGGTAATATGTGATTATAAAAATGCACACTTCCATCATCCATTGATAGGTGAATCGTGATTTAAAGACAAAATACAATCAATACATTTAATGTTATTTATTCATGAATCGAAATTATTACTGAAATGGGGAAGGAGAACTTAACAGTGTAATTGAAACACCAAATAAAGATGGATGGACAGGACAATGGGACAGTTTTTATTTGTAATGTGGTAATATGTGATTATAAAAGTACACACTTCCATCATCTATTGATAGGTGAATCGTGATTTGAAGACAAAATACAATCAATACATTTGGTGCTATTTATTCATGAATCCAAATGATTAATGAAATGCGGAAGGAGAACTTAACAGTGTAATTGAAACACCAGGTAAATATTTTAAATGGGGCCGTTTTTATGTGAAATGTGGTAATATGTGATTATAAAAGTATACACTTCCATCATCCGTTGATAGGTGAATCGTGGTTTGAAGACAAAATACAATCAATACATTCAATGCTATTTTTTCATGAATTCCATGAACTACAGGAACTACTTTGTTTGCCACAAAATAAAAAAGGATTGACTGCACTTTTTTAAGATGAAAAAAGAATCTTGAAAACTTTTGTAAAAGTTCTTTATTCTTTCCATATATAATAGCCTGTTTGATTCACACATCATCTGTAATTAAGTTAAAATATCATTTAATATTAGAGTAATTAATTCTTAGTATAAATGACAGTACCTAGACAAACAAAAATACATCATATATTATTTTATCCCTTATTGCCATTTGTCGTCGCCGGAATAATCTGTTTTTTATACACATTGTATGAAGTCCAAATGATAACGTGACTTGGATCCAGATGTATAATGAATGAAGAATTCAAATTCATTCATTAATCTGAATGCAAATAATCGATTAATTAATTAATTAATCTGGAATAAATGAATTATTTTAAACTAAGTATTTCAAATAAGTTTTTTCTGGGAAATAAGAATTCGAGCTGGAAGAATGAATTGAATTATTTATAAATGTTTCAAATAGAATCTGTTATTTAAATATGAAGCAAAATAAATTTATATGTTAAAGAGATCCTGGCTTGTAAACTATTTTACTGTCTCTTATAATATCGACATATTCTGTTACCTTATATATAATGTTCATTCAGAGAAATAAAAGGGTGGCATTTGACTCTTCCATAAATATACCCATTTGTAGAAATTATTTCATTCAGGCCGTAATTGAAAGGTTCAATCTAAAGTCTAGGAAGGAAACATCTTTTTACTGTTTAATTAATCGCTGACAATCATTTATAATAAATTCTTTCTTCCACTCATTTCATAGACATTTACAACTCCATAACAGAAATGCATTCTAACATATTACTAATGCGTTCCATTCTTTCATTAAAATCTCATTTCAAATAACATAAAAATAAATTAATTCAAAGTCTGTTTTAAATTTTCCCATTTTTTTAATTCTTTGAATAGAATAAATGGAAGCAGCTCTCGTACCGAGAAATTCGAAGCAACTTATTAAAAATATTCTTTAATTTTGTCTTCAACACAACTTAATATGTTATAAAATGATCATGTGATCAAGCAGTTTCCAAATTCCACTGTACATTTTTTAAAGAAAATAAACTGTTTAGCGAGAGAATTGAGAATAAATATTTCTAAAATTGTAACAAATATCACTTTGTTGTCCTTGATCAACTAAAAGAAAAAATTCAAAACCATCCCATTTTTCCATTCCAAATAAAAATCCCTCTCATATTCGATGCTTAATTTTTAAAAACCAGAAAACATTTTAATTTTCATTGGTACACAGTAACATTAGTCTGACTTCCTTAAACAATCTAGATATCTGGAGTTTATAATCAAAGAGCTAATGAGGAAGGGCTTAATTAGTGATAAAGTCATTTAATTTTCCTTTCATGCGAAGTACATTGCTCACATTGCTTCAAATTACTCACTGAGATGCTGATAAGTAAGACTTCTGCTGTCCTAAAGCAATCTGAAAAATTTCACTAAGTGACATCAAATGGCATGCTTCGAGTTAATAATCAAGTAACTAATGAGAAACATCTTAATTAGTGACTAAAGCATTGGATTTTCCAATTCCAAACGAAAAACAATGCTCACATTATCTCGATCAAATTACCTCCACTGGCTTTTTAAAGCTCAGCATACAGAGAGCTATGAGAAGGAATTTGAAAATGCTAGGAAGGGAAGTCGAGTTTCAGGGGCGTATCCAGGCAACCTCTGTAGAATGGTAAGCGAGGCGGCAGTAATCGCATTACTAGAATCCTTCTCCATTCTAAATCCGGTTGCGAGTTTCACATCATGATCGCCCTGTTTAATAGTCCGCATGCATCGCCCATACCTCTATATCCCTTGTTGCTATCACATACTAAAGCTCCTGATGTGACATTTCGCGGTTTTAATTACGACTGTATAGAGCTTGAGGATTGCTTACAGAATGCGGGTATTAAATGCCCATTCTACGAGCATTCGACACTGTAGACAGAAATACTCTTTCACAGGGAGAAGACGGTTCAATGCTTCGCACAGCTAAATACCTGAATGGGAAAACTGGAAGGGTTTATGTGATTAAGAAGGTACCAGCGGAGGCGATATTACGTCCCGAGAATGACATTAGCGTGGAATTGTTAGAAAAGTTATTTCGTGACGCACTGCTGTGAGCAATAAATTTCAAACTCTGGAAAGAGAAAAATCTTTCACACTTTCGAGTTTTGCAATGTTTTGACTGTTTGAGTGTTCATTAGTCCAACTAGAAGACTACAAGTATCGAACTTGCAATAGCCAAACCTTCTTCCTAATTTTCCTCTGATTTAGGAATCGAATTATTTCAAATCAGAACATTAATATTGGTATTTAACAAAACATCAGATTATTATCAGCTGTGAAAATTCAAAATTTAATTTAGTTTTTATCAAATGCAACAAATTCATTAGATTTTTTGATTAAAATTCAGAGTCAGATCGGGATTTAGAATCCAATTATTTCTTTTATAGCTGGCATCATTTAAAAAATTACCAAAATGAATATGCTCTTTTTCAAAAAAATTTTAACTTACATTAGGGAAGTCAAATGTAAGCCTTTTACTGTTTATAGTATAGAAATGAGCTAGCATCTTGTTAAAAGTCTTCCAAAATATCATCCATTCTTCAATTAACTTTTGAGACTCTTTCATTTCTATACTTTTTATAATGGCAACCCCATATGTCTTCTGTTTTTTTTTATTAGTATGTGCATTTATATTTTTGAAAACTGTATCACTTAATAGAATAAGATTTGTATTACTTAAAGAGGAAACTTTTGATTACTTCACTTAAATGCAAATTGATGGGTTTTAAAAATTATTCTCTAAGTCTTTCGATATCTCACAAAGATGTAATAAATGTTGATTTTAGAACACGATGTGTAAGTAAATTACCTGTACGTGGTGCTTATGTGGTTATTATTCATCATTATGAAATAATGCCTTAATTATTTTAATTATTATGTATTCCTTCAGGCAATATCTTAACCAAGAAAAAAAATATTTTTCATCCATAGCATATTTATTTGTGCTGTAATTTTGACAAAAGCTTTGTTTAGTCTTCAGACTAATTAATTCATTTAATACAACCAACTAATTAGCAAACATAATCTAAAGCAAATTTATATCTATTAAACTCATTTTTATGTCAACATTTTCGTAATTTATCGCAAACAAAAGCTTTTGTTTGACATACAGAAACGAAAACCTATTTCTCTGGGAAAAAGATTAAAATCCCTGCGTGATCTTTCTAGATATATTTCCTCAATTTTGTTATGGCCCCCGGCAATTATTGTAGAACTAGATTCTCAATCGGTATTAGCTCCATTAAGATGAATCATACTGGGACGAAAAGTGGTAGAAAATTTCTTTTGAGGCTTACAAAGAGAAATAATATTTTTTTCCTACCCGCTCAGAAGAACATAAGATTACCTCTAATTAGAATCGCGACGATGAAGTTAGATTAAATGTGAAAGAACTCGAAAGATTTTTTTTTTATTTTTCTTTTCTCTTTTCGCGAATTCCTTTCAACTCGAGATGAAGTCCAAAATCATTAACTGAGAGCGTATGATAAATTTAAATCACCCCCAACATCTGCGAATGAAAAAATAGTTTTTGGAGAGTTTAAAGCATAATCAGTCCCTCTGTTTCGCCTTAAATTTCATCTTCAAGTCCCAGTTTTCGGTGGATTGAAATCATTATAGTCAAAATCCTCCTCAACTCTGCAATCAACAGAGCACATTTTGATGAAATTTTCTTTGAAAAGTCGACTTTTTCCTTTCTTATATTCCGACAACGAAGTTTGGATGTCTCTTGCTGTTTTTCCTGTGGTTAAATTAGGAGCCAGAATGTAATAGGAGGAAATTGCATTGCTTTTATCAAAAAATTGCTTGGGTGCACCGACAAAGTTTGAGAAAATGTTAAGGGTTATTTTTTTAATTCACAATTTTGCTTATTAAACTTGTCCTTATTCAATAACAATGATGGCAAGAATGCGCGGCTTCTATTAAACATGCATTCCTTTCCAATTGTTCCATTAAAAAGGATTTTACGCTGTTTCATTTCTTGTTAGCGTTTTACTAATTCGTCAAAAATTATTTTAAACATCTTTTTAAAGAATGTCTAACAAATTTCTGCAATTACGTAATTAGTTTTGATAAAGTCTTTATTTTCTTGAACCATGACTTATTCCTAAACTTAAAATTAAAATACTTTTCATTCAAGCATATATATCTAAACATGACTTTATCTAGCTGCTTCTTTGATTAAAATTTTTAAGCTGGTGCAATTGCACTTTATTTCAATGACTACTTATTTAATAGCTTTTTCTTTTACACTGCCTTACATCATTTTTATCGTCATTTTAAAGTTTGTAATTAAAAAATATATCGTGCTTCTAGAACAGCAATTTCAATTATAACAAGCTGTTACTTTCTTGCTAATATTAAGATAAATGATAGAATTATCTAAATAAGGCTACTCTTTCACTATATTTTCAAAAATAAAAATAAAAACCCTAATATCTTCATTATTTTCTTTTGATGACATTTTGATTAAAATACATCGCTTTTATAAAGAACTATAACTTTGATTGGGCAATACTTGGATGTTTTAAAAAGAATCAATTTTTATTCTTTTTCAAGGATAAAAGTAACTTCTTTAAAGATTTATCATCGAAATATTTCTTTCTTCGGTGTAGTATGCTTTCTTATCTAAGAGTTTATTTCAAACGAGATTTTTGTTATTGGTATTACTACTTTATCCACTCTCTTTTTTTAAGGCGGAGGGGGAGCATTGCTTTTAAAAAGAACGAAGAAAAACTTTTTTAAAAGGTGAAAAAAACTTTGTATTCTTGTTCACATCTTCTAATAAATACTCTTAGCATTTTCACCTTTCAGGGCAATGGGGTTTTTTTCTTTTGAGTTTATTTCACTCTTTCTGCAATTTTTTTCTTAAAGATCATCAGTTTTATTCAGTTACTGTTGTATACCTTGGTGTTACTCGTTTCAAAGATTTTAGATGATACAATAAGGAGCAACTAATACCCTTATTCTTAAAAGAGAGGATCGTGGTTTGAGCGTTTGTTTACTTAAACCCATTCTTAATTGAAATTATGATCATCGCTGGCAAATTTAATTCGTTGTGTAAGGTAAACATTTACTTTTCACTGCAGTTATCCACGCTGTGGATAATAACCGCATGTTTATTTCCCAGCCAAAATACTTTAAATTTTTAGTTTTCTCAAAACAAAAACATTGCTGTTTAAATACAGACCTTATAATTAAACTTAATATAGTTAATAATAAATGCATTTTAAAAGATGTAAATCCATGAATTTATAACCGATTCTGTCTATAAATTTTTAATTATATATTATATGTCATATGCGTGTCTCGTTCAGACCAAATTTTACGATTTTTTTAAAAAAAATGTTTAGAATTTTACAGCTACATTAGATAAGTGTGATTGTTGAAATGCTCGTTTTATTTTTAGCAAAGTATACATGAATCTTTCAAAAGAAATTATTTCTGTCTGGTTTTCAAACATATAAGATTATGTTTGCGAATAATCTTCTGAACAGAAATGATATTCGAGAATTTTTCGCATGAAAGTGATCAATTATTAATTTCTCTTCATATATAGTTAGTTTTAAATTGTTTATTTGTTGTATTTTTTATCCAAAATTCATATAAATTGCTGATATAATGCATATAAATGCTGATGTTATAATATAAAATCCCAGGATAAGAACATATTTATGACTGCACCGCCTTGTATGGGAATTACAGCAAAACAGCATCGCCTTGGGTGTGAATTACAGCAAAATAGCACCACAATGGGTGTGAATTATAGCAAGTGAATCTAAACTGAAGTACAAGGAAATGCGCGTTTACACAAACTTCTAAAAATTAAAATTTTCTATTCATTAACTCATAATCTTAATAGTAGCCTTTTTTGGTTTTGTTCTGTTCGTGTTATATAAATATAATTAATTTAATTATTTTAAAAGACATATTGAATGTCTTGCATGCAATCTTAGGCAGTACAACTTTCAGTATGATAATGTACAATATTGTTCAATATTTTACAATATTGCACAATATTATATTATATGCGATATTATTCAATATTGCACACTTATATACTACTAGGAATAGAATGAAGTTCAAAATAAATAGTAAATTTTTATTTGACATGTATTACCTTAAATCAGAATTTCCAAAAATTATGGAGTATGATTTTAATTCATGGACATTATCAAAAGTAACCATTTATTACAGAAATGTGCTGAACATTTTTCTAAGATTCCATACTTTTCAACATTCTTTAAAAATTCACAGCAAAAAAATTAATGATTCTTCAATATTCTAAGTCAAATCATCTCCCGGCTGATTTTCATTTTAAATAAAGCTATACCTTACTTTGCATTATTATGTTCTTATATTCAAAGTATTTCATCAAGGGAAATATCCGTGGGATTTTTCGCGTGTGAATAAGCATAAATAAACCAGAAATTTTATTTTCCTGTTGACGAAACAACACCTTATTGTTTAGTTCGAATTTTTTCATCGATCTCATTTACATATTTCCTTTAAAATTTTGTGATTCTTTAATTTTATTATGATGAGCAATTTCTGTTTGATGTGTGAAAGGAATATCTTGTTTTCTTCGTTTCGTGTGTTGTGGTTGCGAGTATTTTCAATTTCTTTAATTTATTTTGGAAAATCAACGGGGATTTGGACTACCTAAAAAATAATTATAATTTTGAAAAGCGTCAGAATGCAATATTGGTTTTCCTTTTATATCCATATAGATATTTTTATTTAAACCCTAAAGCTTTTTTTTTACTTTTTCTTTGAAAATGATTTTATCAAAGTGGGATTCTAAGTTTTTATTTAATGTGGAGTTAATAACTCGAGATTTGTAATTTATCCGTCTGTACGGCTGACTGGTTTTTCTCATTTAAATTAGCTGCTAGGGAGGGGGAAAGATTATGTGATTTTTTTATTTAAATATCAGTATATGAAAAATTCAAGACTTCAAAGCCTCGTCACCAGTTTATTTACCTCTATCTATTCATTAAACTGTTGGCACCTTTATCGAGTGGTTAACTTTGATTCTCAAAAATTATTTCTCTGAAATATTAAAATAGGATTTGTATCATGAAAAAATATTAATATGTTTATTAAATGAGTAATATTTTCACAAAAAATTTTCTCAGTCATACTTTGTTAATATAACCTGTGTTATGCGAATCAAATATTTATATTAATTTTTAAATTTCGTATTTTTAAAATAAAATACTACTAGATATTAGTTAAAAATATGTATTGAAAGCAAATAGTATCACGCTTTTTTCTCAGAAATGTAAATTTTAAGATTTATCCGCTTTAACCCTATAATATATCGTCTAGCCATTTTTATTTCCATTTATAAAATTCTTTAAACTGTTCCAAAAGACAACAATGAATGTTTGGAAATCCTTTTTTAAATGCTTTTTCATAAACATTTGTAGAAAAGACCGATATATGGGCTGGTCTATATATGGATAAAGACCGATATATGGCTATTAAAATTAAATTGGAAATTTGGAAAAAGACCAAGATGACTGTTATATGAGTAATTCTACCATTAAAAATACTACCAAAATTTTTTTCGTTTTGTAACAAAAAATATAATGTAAAAAGGAGTTTTATTTTTATTGTATAATTATTATAATGTGATTTGTGTTACTGGAATTTATTTATTGCATTATGTAGCCAATTGTCATTTTTCTTTAATTTCATGCAAAAAAGTAATTAAATTGTTTTTAATTATTTTCCTTATTACATACAGCTGTACAAAATGTATATATATGTTTTGTACAAAATAAAATAAAAAGTCATGTATTCAAGGTTAAGTGGTTTCTTTTTTTCCGAATATATATCTATTTTGATACTCTCATATTACTGTATATGTTACCGTTAAAGTATATAATGCAGTTATTTTAAAGAATACCTAGTTATTCCATGAAATAACTGAAAAGTGTATAATATGTTACTAATTTGACACTTTGTTATTCTACTGAATAACTAGGTATTCTATAAAATTAACTAATGAGAGACAGTTAAAGTGTAAAATAAACAATTTATCTAAAATGAAATAACTAGGTATTCTATATATAGACTAATGATAGAAAATTAAAATGAAAAAGAAGCAATTTATCTAATTTATGAAGCGTATAAATGTTATTTATGGAAACGTACCATAAAATTATTTGTTGCAGCAAGGATTAATAAAATGATACTTGGAATTACAAAGAACAATATTTATAAAACAAAAACATTTTTTGTTGACACACTGGGTTTTACATGAACATTTTTTAAATCCCTGACCAGTACCTAAACTTTGAGCTGTAGCAACCGACCAGAGCGATATTTCTACATCAGGTACTTCTTCGATTTTAATTAATTTTTGTTCGCAGACCCTGAACTGGGATCGGGAATATAATTATTTTATGTGGCTGTTTCTTGTGCCCAATTGGAAAAATCATTCTTCGGTTATTTTTACGATGATAGCTAAAATATATTTGGCATCACCTTTTCCTTTGTCAACTTCGGGCACTGGGATACGAACGGTAAACCCCACAGAGGCTTCAGAATGAGATTTATCCGATATTAATTTAATGGTATTAATTTAACCTCCCAATGGCCTGGAATAGTACATAAATGCAGTAGGGGTGGAGGGTAAATGTATTTGTCGTGCGAGATATATGATATAGATTATTTTACACTTTAACGGGCTGCTGATCATTATTCTATGAAATAACTATTTAAACCATGAAATACAAGAGAGTTTTACACTTTAACGGAAGCGATCAGTTATTTCATGGAATAACTAGGTATTCTATAAAATAACGGATTTCATACTTTAACGGTAAAATATACACAATTTATTATGTTTGTCGTATACAAAATTAACTCTCATTATAAGCCAGCCTAGCATTTCTAAATTAAGTTTTATCCCTCAAAAATGTGCTTGTTTTTATTTATGGCATATTTACATAGAATTATCTGAAAGTTAACTTGAAACTGTTGATAGTGTTACTGTTTTTATTTTTACAAAAAAAGATATGGCAGGTGTTAAATGCAATATTTTTTTTCTCCTTCAGACAGATAACACTTCTGTTTCTTTCCACCTTTTCTTTAAAAGAAATAATGCCTCAGACTGAGCCATACAGAAAAGTATCACTTCTTACTTCCCGATTAACAGCCGCCTGGAAATACATTACACTTTCCACAGCAAAGCCATGCCTTAAAGCAATACATTACAGACTTTCTTTTTACTGTATTTAAAATCGGGTATTTTGCACGAATTCAGGATCAAGCTATTAGACTTTATAAGTTAATTTTCTCTGCTTTAGTGAATCTTTTCAGCAAAACTTTTTGCAATTTAGTAAAACGCAACTGTCCGACGGAAAGATGATCAAAGTAATTGATGCCGGAGGGAGTGGAGGGGAAGGTCGAAGCAGATGCCTGACCAAATGCTCTTCAGAAGATTGACTGGACCGTTCTCGGTGCCTAACTTTAATGGGTTCTTGCTCAGCGCCATGGAGCCCCATTGACCATTTCCTTTATTCATTTGTTGTGAAAGGAAGTAAATCTAAGAAGTTGATGATTCTTCTTCGGTTGAATAAAACACGGATTACAGCTGGCTGTCTGAAAGAAGCAATCCGGTTCCCGTGACATCTGTTGTCACCTGATTCTTAATGGAATTTTGAGAATTTTTGCTTTAAAATAAATTTTCGTCAAGAAAAATGCACTCAATTGCTCTCTTACATGTATTGAGATGGCAATAGAATAGTAACAATGTCCCTACTTCAGTTTCTTAAGATTGTTGGTTCGCCACCAGCTGTCATCTAAGATCTAGGGTCGCGGTGGCCTGTTGGTCTGGTCTCGATTTCTGACCTGGAGGATTTCAGGTTCAAGACGTTTCCACCGAAGAACTATCGTATAAGCGGGTTTGTTAAATATTAAATTTATCGAGGCCAAACGTCTTTCCACTGGTGTGATGTGGAAGTTCGGAAAGAGGTTTATAGATCAGGTGTCATCCTCTTCATCTGATCAGGGTTCAAAATTACGAACTCCGTCCCAAAATATCCCTAGTGTTGGTTTAAGACGAGATGTTAATCTAACTAAACTAAGCTATAAAAAGCTATCTAAGATCTTCTGTGTATGCGAGTCTGCCCCCTTGGCCCAAACTTCATCATTTTTGTATTGCGTGTATGTTTATAGAATGGTGTGCCAGATCATATGTCTTCCTATATATCTGACTATGGCTCAAAAATGCGCGATTCTTCCTATATTAGCACTGCGGAACTTGAACCTAACTTAGTTTATTTCGATTATGGATATGATTTAGGATAAACACAATCAACATTGTTCTTAACGTTTATTTTGATATTTTATTCTATTTAATGCTTATAAAACAGTAAACATTGATAAAAATTAGTTCTTTTTCAAGATAATTACAAAATGATCATTACCCATTATGTTACTTACTGCCCAATTAATCTTATCCCAAACAAATCGGTAAATAATACTAAAGACGTAAAAAAAATATGGATGTGAACAATTACTCGAAGGCCTACATTTAATTCACATACCTACCACCAACTATAAAAGATTTTTAAATAACTCATATTCCAGTTTGTTGGTTAAAAAATTAAATTTCGTAAAATTTTGTATTATTACATTTTATATTCATATATTATTTATGTATTACTTAAAAATCTATCCAATTTCAGGTTTATTTAAATTTATTTTCCTAAATCCATTACAACTTACGATTTTCTTCTTTATAAATCTTGATATAAGACACAAAATACAATATTATATTTATTTTTATGCTAAATTTATTAAAATATAAATATCTTCTATAAATTGTCATCATCGAATTCTTTTAACTCATAAATAATTCAAAAATTAAAGTTAAAAAGTAAATTAATCTTTTGAAGCCATTTTGCTATTTTTTTTTTCATTTAATTTTTTATCGAAGTAGAGGAAAGTAGATCTTAGTTTTGCATATGAGATTTTAAATTTGTGGAGAACGAACGCGCATCACTTTTTGTTCTAAATTTTTTTTTTCGTAATACAAACTTTCGAATAAGGCATTTTATTTGGGAATAATAGGAAAATAAAATTATGTTAATTCTTTTCCAGTTCCTACTAATAACTGACACTCTCCCTATACATATATATTTCTTGTTCAAATTTTCACTCGTTAATAAAATATTGTTTATTCATCCAATTAATTTCAAGCAAATTTTTTTTAAACTTGTAGTGGATGGCATTTGATGTTAATACAGATTTTTCAATTATTAGTTCATTAATTTTTTATTAATTAATTTAAAACTAACTTCACCCCTCCAAATAAGTAACGAATTCAGTGTGTTTTTCCCGAACACTAATGAGGTTAGGCTTAACATGTTTTCGGCCGATTATTTTAAATGATTCTGTTTATTTTCATAATGTTTGATGAATTTAATACTGAACATTGTTAATTAATCGATTTTTCCTATTCATTTTGAAGTATTTTCGAATTGAAATAATACAGAATAAAGAAAATTAGAAATTTCTAATCTGTATTGCTTTCCCCCAACTGGAGTAGAAAAACCACGCATTTTGTATTGCCACAATTGGCTTTGAATCCTCAATTGGCGTTGAAAATTCAAAGGTAGTATAATTTTTTGACCAATATTTATAGTAATTGTAATTGTCAGGCCGGGTTAATCTGGTTGGTATGGCATTGGATACGTATCCCTTGGGCTGCGAATTCGAACACCATGTATAGAAAGGAGCATGGAAAATTGTTAGGAAATTTGCTTTCTATTTTACAGCATAACATTATGATTCTGTCATATTTATATTGATTGTAATTGTTTAATAAGAAGTAGCTAAAATTAAATTTTTCTCTGTTTACATAAGCAGGAATTGATTCTTAAAAAAAATTGTATTACTTGTTTTTTAAGTCATTTCTTATTAATATAAACATTAACTCTGATAAAAATAATAATTTTATCAAAAAAGCTCTAAAAATTATAACAATGATATTCCAAAAAAATAACAACCAAACAAAATTTATTGTATATATGATAGTTTATGGTAATTACCTTCCGGTTTGCTGACCTAAATTTGACAATGCAACTTATCTAATAACAAACGCGAGTTTGAAACAGAAACAGTGTTTATTTTAAAAGCTCTGGTGCAGGCAAACTAATCCGTATTGTATTACTTGTATTTTAATTCATTTTTCATGAATATAAACTTTAACCCTGATAAAAATAATATTTTTATCAAAAAAAGCTCTTAAAATTACAATAATATTTCGAAAAAAAAACTAAAAGCCAAACAAGGCTTATTGTATCTATATTAATAAAAATGCTACTCGAAATGCGTTGCTAAGCGCAAAACTGGAAAACGGCTCAACCGATACGGCTAATTTTTTAAAAAATATTTTCGTTAAGACACGAGGATGGTTCTTATGGAGAGAAAAAATTAAACTGCGTGGAAAATAGTTAAAACGACACTTTTCTTACTTTCCCGCCAAAAATCTGCATTTCCTTCCCCCACACCGAGTTAGATAGCAGGAAGTAATAAATAATGATTTGTTTAGAAAGAAATGCGCGAAGTCAGTTGATTTTCATTCATAGATAACGGGATGTTTAAAAAAAGAAAGAAAATAGTTGCTTTTATTATTAGTCTGTATGGATATTTAATCTATGCCTGCTATAGAAAGAAAAGTAGTGAAGAAAAAAGAATAGAAAAATAAAGAATAGAAGGGTGTGTGTGTCACCATTATTTCGTCTGTGCGCGGCATTTTCTAAGCTGTTTTTAAACTTTTGCATCTCTTGAAAACCAATTGTGTCCTTATTTGTTTAGTGTGTTTACATTTATGAAAATTTGAATCTCATTATTCTATAAAAACAGAATTTTAGACCTTTCCCTCCACCATTTAAGTAAAATATCAATTCCGGGACAATCATTGCTCGGATAGAAAGAGAAAGATGAGTAGTACAGTGGACAGATCATCTGAAAAAAATAATAATAAATAATACTATAAATGAATTATATGATTATCAAAATTTGTTTGGTTTAAAAATATTCTGGTGAAAAACCTGTTATGAGACACAGCTACATAAAATATTAGCGAGCAAATTTTCGCGAGCATTAATACTTGCGAACCAACTGGTCGCCAAAGGCGGCTAGTATATGATAATTTTTGATAATTAACTTCTAGTTATCTGGCCTAAATTTGACAGTGCAACTTATTTAATAACAAACCTGAGTCTGAAACGGAAACAGTGTTTATTTTAAAAGCTCTGGAGCAGGC